>JAPDSC010104895.1:0-11886 GCA_026290005.1 Latrodectus geometricus | reverse complement strand
ACACCCTCATTCTGAGAGACTTCGTTCTATGATGCAATAATTATAAGAAGAATATATTCAATACACTTACACTTACACTCATATATGTGTGTGTGTGTGTTTTTATGAGTGTGTATGGCAAAACTTCTCAGGAATTAAACTTCCTATTTTTATTTTATTTTTTAAAGCAGGAAAAATCAGAATTTATAAATAACTGAATTTTCAACCGATTTAAATATTGAGCAAAGTTTTTACACACCATCCTTACAAATAAGTTTAAATGGTGTATTAGAATAATATTTATAATACATCTTATCACACTAAGGCACAGATAACTTATTCCTAAATAACGATTAAACTGCTAAGTCTTTTATATTAAGACTTTATTGAAACTAAATTATCATATTATGATTATGTGCGACATATACTTGGTTTTTATGTTGTACGTGTGGTCTCATTGAATTGTTATCTCAGTCATTGCACTTAATAATTAAAAATTCAGAGTGATTACTTTCCATTAACCGCTTGCCTTATTATCCCGAGTTATTTCGGGTTAGTATATATTGCAGTTAATTACTATCCCGAGAAAACTCGGGTGAAGCAAAATTTGTCAGTACAATTTGTTTTATCACGTTTTTACTCGGCCTGGAGGAAGTGAAAGGAAATATTCTGTTTTAACATGCAATTTGCCTTTTCTTTAGTTTCGCGGTTCTTTTCCGAGATTGGCCACATGTTTCTCTATGGTATAGTATACGACGGCTTGTGGATTAGTAATGTACAAAGGAGGATAGTTGTGTTGAAAAAAAGTAAAATAATGGTGATGATGCCGTACGAAATGAGACCAGATACCAGCGTACGGAATGTCAGGTATCACTTTGTGTTTCCCTTGTTTCAAAAATTATCATACAAAGACTAATATTTAACTTTTTTGCCCGAGATAACTCGGAATTGTAAACTAATATTAAAACTATATGCTTTTATAACTGTAAAAAATTAAAAATTGAACTTAAAAACTACATATTTTGTTTTGTTTCGTTTTCTTGTATTTAGTAATAAAATAAAAAAATGTGATGATTTTTTGCAATTTTTTTTTTTTAAATTTGTAAGGGAAGCGATTAATACCTTACATATTAGTGGAAGTTTTGCACACTGAATTTATGAACTATGTATTTTCTTTTGAGTGAAAATCAAACTAAAAATTGTATTTTATAACAATTTAACTTGGATGTAGTTTTTTGTGACAATAATATAAATAAAAATATTTAAAAATGAAATGAAACAAAACGCATGTTTTTTTTTAATTATTCTGTTTTTTCTTATGTGCAAGTATTGAATATATCTGTTATTTTTGTTTAGAACTGTATGCTTTAGTTAACAATGCAGGAATCGGAACGGGTACTGCAACAGACATTACAAGCATGCAGATGTTTGAAGCATGCATGGATGTGAACTGTTATGGCATGATACGAGTTACCAAGACTTTTCTATCACTACTGAAAAAAAGCAAAGGACGAATTATCAATATCACCAGCTGTGCCGGTGCGTATGACAACCATAAACTCAATACAATTATCCACTTTATATTTTCTTAATGGTTTTTTTTATTTTCATATACTTAAAGCATTCAGCAGATGTTTCTAAATATCTTCAGAACTAATTATGAGATATTGATGCATTAAAAACAAAGAAAGTTATTTGTAATTTTTTGAATAAGCATTTATAAATCACTGAAAATCTCAAATATATGTTCATGGCAATCTGTTATTTCATGTAATCTGTTATTTATCATGAAATTCTACTTGCAGTTTCAGACAATTGACATTTAATATATATATATATATATATATATATATATATATATAAATAATTCAATTCCTACTCAGGTGAACAAATAGATATTTTGTTTTAGTTATTTTTTTATTAAATTTCGCGTTGTCCGGTTGTGAAGTGTCGATACCGTTTATCCAGTTTATTATTAGTTTGTTAGTCGCCCAACCTGTCTAGTGGTTAGCATACCTGACTACAGATGGGTGGGACCTGGGTTCGAATCCTAGCTCGGGCATGGATGTACTTTGTCTCTCTATCATTCTTGTCTTTGTCCTTTCTTAGTGTGTGAATGGTTGCCTACTCTATAAATGGGTACCTATGGCATGTGTGTACTGAGGAAGTCGGACTCCACACCAAATATGGTTGAGTTGGAATAGTGGAGCAGCGCACCCCATATTGCCAGCCTATATTGGCTGGCACACAACAACAACGTTAGTTTATTTCTCCTATTATTTTTATGCATCGACGAGAGATTTGATTTCTAGTCTCGATTGATTTCGATCATTGATTTGAAACCATGATGATTCTACACCGACGCTCCATCAACTTTGGTGTTGCAAGACAAATTTTTCATTACATTATATTGCAAAAAACAAAAAGTGCTTTATAAATAATTTTCATTCATTTTGTTAAATTCGAAAAACTCTCTTTCTCTTACATACACTTTTTTCCTCATTAATTTTTTTAAAACAATAAAGTTAAATTTCCAGAGGATGTAATAAACTCTTTTACATGAATATTAAAAAAATTAAATTTAAGAATGTAACGAATGTAAACATGATGATAGTAACTTTTGATGGCACCATACACAACAGTGTATTTTTGTCCAATATAGAATTAAAATTAATTAAATAAATTTAATTAATGAATTAATATTTGAAAAAACTGTGTAATAAATTAATAAACTGTAAAAAAAATAACAATTTCAAAAAAACTGATTTGAACTTGAGTGGATGAATAAAAGTATTTTATAAGCAACAGAAAATTTGTACAAGATATATATAGAGAGAGAGCGTAGAGTAAAATAGTAGAAGTTTAATAATATAAGATTGAAGAAAGAAAGTTATTCTACGCTACTGGCCATTAAAATTGCTACACCAGGAAGAAATGCAGATAACAAAATGATATTTATTGACCAAATATATTATACTAGAAATAACAAGTGATTAAATTTTCAAAAAATTTGGCTGGATAGATCCTGAGAAATCAGTACCCAGAACAACCACCTCCTGCAGTAATAACAGCAGTTATACGCCTGGGCATTGAGTCAAACAGAGATTGGATTGCATGTACAGATACAGATGCCCATGCAGCTTCAACACGATGCCACAGTTCATCAACCGTAGTGACTGGCGTTTGGTGACGAGCCAGTTGCTCGGCAACCATTGACCAGACGTTTTTTATTGGTGAAAGATCTGGAGAACGTGCTGGCCAGGGCAACAGCCGAACATGCTCCGTATCAAGGAAGGTCCGTACAATACCGGCAACATGCGGTCGGGCATTATCCTGCTGAAACGTAGGGTTTCGCAGGGCTCGAATAAAGGGTAGAGCCACAGGTCGTAACACACCAGAAATGTAACGTGCACTGTTCAAAACACCGTCAATGCGAACAAGAGGTGACCGAGACGGGTATCCAATGGCACCCCATACCATCACGCCAGGTAATGGGCCAATATGACGATGACGAATGCACGCTGCCAGTGTGCGTTCACCACGATGCCGCCAAACAAGGATGCGACCATCATGATGCTGTACAAAGAACCTGGATTCATCTGAAAAGATGACGTCTCACCATTCGTGTGCCCAGGTTCGTCGTTCATCACACCATTGAAGGCTCTCTTGTCTATGACGTAGCGTCAAGGGATGCCGCAGCCATGGTCTCCGAGCTGAGATTCCATGCTGCTGCAAGCGTCGTCGATCTGTTCGTGCAGATACTTGTTATCTTCCAAACGACCCCGTTTCTTGACTCGCGGCTCGTGACGTGGTTGCACGATCCATTACGGCCATGCAAATAACATGCCTGTCTTCTCGGCTGCTAGTGATAGGTGGCCGTTGAGATCCCGCATGGCGTTCCGTATTACCGTCCTGAACTTATCGATTCCATATTCTGCTAACAGTCATTGGATCTCGATCGACGCGAGCAGCAATACTGCGATAAGATAAACCGCAATCCCGGTACGCTACAATTCAACATTTATCAAATTCCGAAACGTGCTGGTACGCATTTCTCCTTCTTACACGAGGCATCACAACAACTTTTCACCAGGCAACAACGTTCAAATGCAATTTGTGTATGAGGAACTGGCTAAACAATTTCCTCATTTAAACACAATGTAGGTGTCGCTACTGGCGCCTGCTTCACGTCGTAAATTTCACGTCTGTAGCATGTCGCCTTCTTGGTGTAACAATTTTAATGGCCAGTAGTGTAGAATAATGAAATTCTACCTGAAAACCTATAAAATTTTCGCATCTGAAGAAATTGTAAATAATTGAAAGAAATAAGATATGACATTATAGTGCATTTCTTCTTTCTAAAAGTAATAAAATTTGAACTTCTTGTTTAAAAAAATCACCAGTGTTCCCTAGATAACCTTACTCAATTTTGTTTCTATCAGCAGATGATTATGTTTCAATATCTTCTCTTTTTATAAACTTTTAAAAACATTATTTACATATTACATCCCTTTATTAAATTTTATTTTATTTTGTAGAAATTCTATCAATTCTGCCACTTCATGCTTTTGGCAATGTATTTTTTTATTTCATTTGTTAAGATTTGAGATTAAATTTCATATGACTGATTAAGTTTCGTAATTGCTTCACATTTTTTATCCCATTTTGATAACAAAACAACGAAAGAATTTATTTCCATAGAGTTAGAAATTTACACCGTTCAAACTACAAATGTGATAATTATTTTTGTAATCCTTTCACGTCATTAAATGTGAAAGATCTTTGCAACACATTTTTTTAAATACAATTTGTTAGAGTTGTAATTCAAATTATTGGGTTATCCGGAAAGTTCATGTCGATATTTTAGGATACTTAAGACGCAGCTCATTTCAATATTGATATACATTTATTAAATTATGTAGGTACCATTCTACTCCACAACCTTTCTCCATCTTTGGTATAGCTTGAGAATATAGTCCTTCCAGAATCTTTCAGATTCCTCAGCAAAAAAAAATTGTCCAAATGGGTTTTTATCTCAACCAAAGAGTCGAAATGTTTCCCATTAAGAGAAATCCTTCATCTAGCAGTCTCAGAATTCTCGCCATAAACAGCGCATATCTTATTTGCCTCTTGTGTAGGATTTTTGGCCTTTCGGAAAAAGAAAAGCATAAAATAGCTATAATGCACTTTATTTGTTACCATATTCTAAAGCATACAAAACTGATAAAAATAAATAAATCATAACCAAACTTTTTTCCAAATTTGGCTGAAGCTATCTCTTTTAGAATATGCACACATGTCACTTGTTTTCGATAATTGTGATATATTCTGTCATGTCTAACGCGCTACCTACCGAAAATTGGCACGAACTTTCCGGACAACCCAATACATCTTGACATATTTTAAATATTAGGTTGGGGGAAAAGTAATCCATTATTTTTTCGGTAAACGTCTATAGTGATCAATATCTCGTGAGGTATCTATCAAACAATTTCTGATTTATGCTCGTTGGAAAGGCTACATTTGACACTAAAATATCCTCTTGCGGTTTTTTGTTTGGTTAATTCAGTTACGAGTACAAGGTTTTAAAAACGGAAGACAACAAACAGAAAATTCGATACATTTTCGTTTTTCTCTTGTAACGGCGAAAAAGATATCCGGGTGGCTAAAATTGTGAAAAGTGTTTATCGTCCTATATAAGACTGTAACAACCCGTTTCGTACAATTTTTGTTTCGTCGATTCCGTTCGGGTATTTTTGATGTTAGAGATGCACCTCGCATGTGGATACAGCATCGTCGAAAATGTCTATAAAATATCAAAAATGATCGAAGTTAACCGCATGTCAACAGTCGTAACGCGCAAGACCTAAAAATCTACATGAAAGCTGTTTTAAACCTTTTTACAAAGCGAATCCAAAAGAAGTTACATAAAGTTCACGTAAAAATAATGGATTTCTTTTTCCCCAACCTAATATAAAATTAACTTAGTAGACAAATTTTATCTCGCATAAGAGTGTTACTTTTATATTATTAGCTTCTACTCCACATTCTCTTGCTAGAATTCTTCATTAGATATTGCAACATATATATCGCTTTGTATTAGTAAATTTTAATTTGTATCTATGAGAACATTAATACCATTAACTGAAATCAATCTTTTATTACTTGTTAAAATCACAATTTATTAATCTTTAAAGTGTATTTATACAGTAGAGTATCAGATACTAAATCTACTTCACTATGCGATCTGCGTAGAACCATTTACAAGCTAGGTATCATGGAATCTAATTATTTATATGACCTATACACGCCATGCTGTTATAAATAATTCCTTATTAATTGTGAATAAGTAAAAAGTCCACTGCAGGATTCTGATTTAAAATTTTTATCACCGTATATGGATTAAGTAGCAGGTGTTTTATAATAGAGTGGCTATAATTTCTAGTAATCATGTGATAGCTTAAATGATAACGTAGACAATCACCATCGCATTTTTAAAGGATAAACTAACCTTGTGTGTTCTGCACTTTAAGATCTAAATAAGTCAGTTTTTAATAAAAAAAAATGTAATTTTTCATATATAAAACTCACTTGTCAATAAAGTTGAGGTTCCTAAATAGAGAGTCAAACCATCTTTAATAAATTATCAATAACTGTTTTATAATTTTCATAGACTTATTAGTGACACATCATCAGTCTACTGAGAGTTTTATTTATAAACTCTGGTGCCAGACATAGGCGCATGGAATGATATACTTATAATGGTCATCAGTTTTCAAAGATTAATTCGTCAATACGATATTCTTAATTAGAGATTCAAACGGTCAGTAATGAATTATCGATAATATTTCTATAGTTTTCATGGACTTATCAGTGACACATCATCAATCTAAGAGAATTGTTATATTTATAAATTCCGAAGCAAGGCATAGGAGCATGCAATGTAATACTTATAACGGTCATCAGTTTTCAAAGATTAATTACTAGCAATTACTCTCAAGTCAATATGATTGAAGAATTTTAATGCAGAGTTAAAACCGCTATCATCAACTTTTAATCTCAATATGAATGCTCAGCAAAGTTACTACTTAGTAGTTTGAATGCCTGGTGAACTTGTATGCATAATTGAAGATACATGTAGTGAATTAATAATATTAGTTTGGGGAAAAAGTAATCCATTATTTTTCAGTAGACGTCTGTAGTGATATCTCGTGAGGTATCTATCAAACAATTTCAGATTTATGTTCGATGGAAAGGTGACATATGGCACTAAAATATTCTCTTGCGGTTTTTTGTTTGATTAATTCAGTTTTGAGTATAAGGTTTTAAAATTGGAAGACAACAAACAGAAAATTCGATACATTTTAGTTTTGTTTTTTTATATAATGGCAAAAATGCTAGCCAGATGGTTAAAATTGTGAAAGGTGTTTATCGTCCAATATAAGACTGTAACAACCAGTTATTTGCAATTTTGGTTTCGTCGATTCCGCTCGGGTATTTTTGATGTTAAAGATGCTCCTCGCATATATACAGCATCTTCGAGAATGTTTATAAAATATCAAAAACTATCGAAGTTGACAGCATGTCAGCAGTCGTAGCTTCGCGCAAGACCTAAAAATCTGCATGAAAACTGTTTTAAACCTTTTTACAAAGCAAATCCGAAAGAAGTTACATAAAGTTCACGTAAAAATAATGGATTTGTTTTTCCCCAACCAAATATATCCTCTAAATTCTGTTCATTTTAATACCCATTTATATTAGATACTATATTATTTTCAATTTTTTGAAGCCATATTAATTGAATTTTGTAGGCTGCATATTTCTTATTATTATTACATTGTTTGCTGTTTCATATCCTTATGTCTAGCGACTGCTCGACAAGGTTGATGTGATTATTAACCCTCAAAAAGTCCAAAAACGTTAAAGGATTTCTAATTAAGTCGTCGCGGGAGAATTGAAAACAATCCAAAACGTGTTCAGAGGAAGCATTTTTTGGAGAACACTTGTTGCATGTTTTAAAAATCATCTGACTCCTATAGAAACAAAGCGCCCTCAAGCGGCCACACTTTAAATTATGCATTTGTCTCATCATAATCTATATTTGCAAAGGTGTAAAGCTATTTCTTGATTTTATTTTTAGTCTTGCATTTTTATTATTACCAATTCTTAAATGCAAAGGATATATAAAATATGTGGTTAAACTATTATAGAAAATTTTATCAAAACATGTTAAATATTTGGTCTTCATAAAAAAAAAAAATTAGAATTTTGTAATAATTTTCATTGCATTTTTTAGGAAAGGTTGGACTTCCTCGCTTAGCTGCTTACTGCACGA
This sequence comes from Latrodectus geometricus, assembly GCA_026290005.1. Classification (NCBI taxonomy): domain Eukaryota; kingdom Metazoa; phylum Arthropoda; class Arachnida; order Araneae; family Theridiidae; genus Latrodectus; species Latrodectus geometricus. Next base: position 3,572 of record JAPDSC010104895.1, on the reverse strand, counting down.
GCAAATTCGGAGCTGATGGATTCACTAGTTCTCTGCGAAATGAACTCCAAGTTTTCGGAATAACCGTAATTTCTATTGAACCGTCTTCTTTTAAGTAATCTCACTTATAGTGCATCTTTTTCAAAATTTGTTAAAATTTCCCATCGCTATTAAAATTACATCAATAATTTCTATTAGTTTTCAAATTAATTAAAATTCACTTATTATGATAGATTTTAATTTTAATTGACTTTAAAAGAATTTTCTAAGATAAGTTCATTATTTAAGTATATTTATTAAATTTTTTAGTAAAACAACTGTCAATAACTTCGAAAAAGGAATCCTTATTCGTAATTAATAAATAAAAGGATTTCCTTTTCAACTAATGCAATGTTTTAATTTAGTTATCGTTATATTAAGGAGTATTAATGATTTGTAATTTATTTATTGACATTTGTACCATTTTACTAGCGAAAGTATTTCGATGAATTCTTGAGTGCTTAAAAATATTTTGCTTATAAATTTGTTTTCCTATTTTCTCTACAACACTAATATATTCGTAACTTTTTCATTTTGAACTTAATTTCATTTTATATAATAAACTATCACACTTTATATTAGCTATTACAGTCACAAAAAAACTCAATTTATATATTAGGTGGTTTTAAGAGATGTTCGTAAAATCATGTTTTTAGAAGCAGCACAATTTTGCATTTTTTCATTAAAAGTTTCCTTGAGTAAAGATACTACATTTATAGGAGTTCACATGTATATTATAAATGAAAGACTTATAGTAAAAATTGGCTGAACAAATGTATGATTAGAGTTTTTGAAAATAACAAATTTTTACATCTGTTAATAAATGTGTGTGTGTGTTTTGGGTACTACCATAACTTATTATTTTCTACCAAGAAACTATTTCACTAATAAACAAACTATATTCATGGTTGGTTGTTTTGGTTGGGTTTTGTGGCGCAAGGTCCAAAAAGGACAAGCTGTGCCAAGCTATATTCATGAGTCACAAAAGTAGATATAAGTAATCAAAGAGCAACATCGCTTTCATATTGATAAACAGTTTGATCGCCGCTCATCCTGTCTAGTCGTCAGCGTACATGTTTTGCGGACAGAGAGGTCCTGGGTTCAAATCCCGGCTCGGGCCTGGATGTACTTTTTCTCTCCTATTTTTGTCCTTTCCTTGTATGAATGGAATATAAATGGGTGCTTACCCTATAAACGGGTACCTATTGCATGTGCATAGCTGATAATGTCGGACTCTACACAGTGCTTCATATAAAAAAGTGGTTTATTTTGTGTGTAAAAAGTGGTATTTACAGTTGCTGACGTCACGGTGTAAATAGATTAACAGTTAAAAATTCTTTAATTGCTGAAAGGTTTTTAAGAATCTACCTCGTATACAATAATGGATCCTGCCATCTGGATCCTCTGCTAGCACGTCCTACTTTTTTCAAGTTCATTTATTTCTTCTTTGCTCTGTTACATTGCAAATCACTAATTTTCATTATTCTTCGTGGCACATGAGGTTCAAAGTTGATTTCATTCTTCTTGATTAGCAACTAAGTGAATAGTTAGCATTTAGATTAAACTACATCAGTTGGTGCATTCAATTTTCCTGTTTGCTACAATTTGAAATCCTTTCAGAATTACAGATAATGATTGATTATCTGTAATGTGCAAAAACAAGACGGCCTTGTGTGCAAAAACAATTGAAGAATGACAAACAAACCAAAATTTGATTTAAATTTAAGTCTTAAACCTAGTTGTTAATTTTTTTTTCTGCGTTGGATTATGCATATGAGTCGGATCTATTTGAAACAGGAATTTATAATATGCGCTAAACTTAATGTTTGTAAGCAAAATTTAAACTTTTTATCTTTAATGTCCTAATCTTCGTATTCACTGGTGATATGAAATTTCCAAACCTCTATTTTTAATTGTAAGTATCAATTTTGGTTAGCACTTTGTTGATATACTTGTTTCAAGTTAACTGACTGCGGATGGGGAGGACCTGGGTTCGAATCCCAGCTAGGGCATGGATGTACTTTCTCTCTTTTTGTGTTTGTTTCTTGTTCTTTCCTCAGATGATGGATGAATGTGGCCCGCCCTATATATGAGTTTGTGTTGGTGTGGCGTGGGCGATGCTACTCATACTTCCGTGACTTGGATCACAGGTGCCCACCGGGTAACGATAAAATGAGTTGCAGTTTCCGGCCTTGTTGCGTCTAATGTACTTACTTGCTCAAGGGTGCCCGCCATTAGAAAAAAAACTTTGTTTTTATTTATATTTTCATGTAAAATGTTATAAGAATTATTTGATATTTCCTTTTTTAATGCGAGATGCAATGCTGAAAGATTCATTATATATATTTTTTAACATTTAAATTATTTTTAATACTTTTATTGTATTCATATATTAAAATTCCTTAAATACTTATTCAGTTTATTTTTTTCAGAACCCAAATTCTTACAATTGAAAAAGCAAAGCAAATGGTTGACGAACAAGTGAAATTGGCTGGCCAGGAGTTAATAGACGAATATGGCGAGGAATATTTTGAAGAATTTAAAAAATGCGAAGAGAAATTTATTAAAGAATCATCACCTAATCTTGGATTAGTTATAAATGATCTTGACGCAGCTATTTGTTTGAAGTATCCCAATGATAGATACATGCCATGTGGGTATAAAATCACAGAATTATTTCTCAATATGTGTTTAATTATGCCTGTAGAGATAGGCGACTTTCTCACGAATTTAATAAACTTTTCATTTCCCAAACCAAAGTGCGTTAAGACATGAATATTTTAAGAAGAAGATCAATTAGATTTATTATTTTGATTGTTTTAAAATAATCGTATTGTTATATATGCTTTATTTTCACAAGAGAAATTCAATTAGGGAGCATTAGTTTAAATAGTGGAATTATCTATGCTTGCATTATCATTGTTTAATTTATAGACTGAAATATCTCGTGGGGATTTAAAACTTTTTCTTAATTTATTTACAAAATTAAAAGCAACAAGTTCTTGGGAACTAAGCTTGTACTTGAATGTGGATTCAAGTGCATAGATGAGAAGCGAAAAGAAATTTGTTCTCCAATCAAAAATCTCAAGAAAACTTCTAATATTCTTATGCTTATCTTCTCAATATTAATTAATCATTATTTTTATTTAGAAATGTAAACTACTAATTGATATTCAACTTATATTGCGAATGGAAGAATTCAAAATGCATTGCATCATAAAATGCAATGTTTTGATTAATAATATTTATATATATAATTGAACTCTCAATAATATGTGAAATAAATGATTTATCAACAAAATATTATTTAATTTGCACAAGAAAGCTTAGTAGCAGAATTATATACGCGCGGATGTTTATAATATTGAAAACATTTGTTCCTTATGTGGACTATGAAGAAAGGAAATGTTTGACATGTTTGACTTCTGCTTGGAAATAAAGAAGAAAATGTGCATTAAACACGTACATATATATGTCAATGGCACACGTAAATGTGTCAATGGAATAGTGGGTGAAACAAACTTTGCAAGCGCACGTAATAAAACTCGCCTTTA
>JAPDSC010104894.1:4956-21950 GCA_026290005.1 Latrodectus geometricus | reverse complement strand
ATACTGCTGAAAGTATTTATTGTTGAAAGTGATTTCGTTTAAACTTAGCTATAAAGAGTATTTTACTTTCATATGAAAAAGTCAATAATTTCTCAATTTTCGTATAAAATAAATAAAGAAATGAATAAACATAAGTTCTTTACACATGTGTGTGCATATAAATACACACACACACACACACGCATATATATATATATATATATATATATATATATATATTTCCTTAAATTTAAATTGATTTAATTAATGTATTTATTTAAAATTGTCTTTTTATTTGAATGCTTTATTCAAATGTAATATTTTATTAAGCAAAAATCAGAAGCTGACATAATTATAATAATTTAAACGACAGCGCATTTGAAAAAATTAACCTTTTTTTTAATATATGCTGTCATAACTTTTTTGTTTGACTGAGCGCTTAAGAAAAAAAAATTAAAATATTTAGAAAGAGAAATGTATATTTATTAACTCTCTCTCTCTTTTTAAAACTATGACATTGTGGAAAAAAATTATTCACAAATGTCTTTATAAAAATAAGTTTTTTCTTGCGTTCATTGAAACACAAAACATAAAAAGTCACAAAAGGTAAATGTTATGAATAATAATATAAGAAATTCATATATGGTTTTAATATCTAACATCACAGTTTTCTTTTAAAACGAATTGATTATACATTTACGTTTTAGAAAAAAAATGTTTCTTTTGTCATTCTTTAAAGTTTTTGATTTCACTGATGCATATTTTTTTTATTTATCTAATAATAACTTTATCCTCAAATAAAAAAGTAACTTTCGTTTAAGTTCAAAGTAACCTAATGAATATTAATAACCTTTTTGAATGTAATAAAAAATGATTACTGTAAAATTCTCATTAAAAAGCCATGCAGTTTTTAGGAAATTAAAAATTATCCAAACAATAACATGATGTTAATAAGAATTTGACATTTATGTATAATTGCCTTATTTTAATGCAATGAATTAATTTGAGTGAATAATTTATTGTTGTGCAAACATTTCTTTAATTATTTATCAATTTTATTACTATTTGATAATGGCTCAGAAATATACTTCTACTCAATTATATCTCAAAATATATTATTTTAAGCTATCGCCTATACCAATTACGAATCTTTGTAAGGATGCAAATACGTATAAATGCAAATACTTTATTTTAGATAAAATATAACATTATTATTTTTTTAATTTTATTAATTTTTTCTTTATAGATAAAAAGGTAACATCTTCTAAGGCTGATAAACGAACAATTAAAACGCTAGATGTCAATTATGATTTGTTAACATTTTTCTTAGTAAAAAATGTCACTCTAACTTATAAAATTAATTGTAACCTTCAAACATTTATTACGAGAAAAGATTCAGACGTTACTTCCTGACTTTTTCACAGTTTTAAATTTCAAACTCATAGTTATTTTAATTTATTCTTAATCGGATTAAGACAATTTCAAAAAATTTAAGCTTTACTTTCTTCACGTGGAATAGAAGACATTTTTTTTAATATTTTAGAAGTAAGTTTATGTTATTGAATAATTAAGGCGCGCGAAAAAAGTGAACAATTGAGGATAAAATACATTTTACTATTAAACTAATGTAGAAATCATTATCTCTAAAAAATATCCTTTAATGCAAATGTAAAAATAAAAATTGAATTTTTTGCTGACAGGTTATCATCTCGTAGACAATCAGGAAACACTGTAAGAATTATTGCATCACGGTGATATCCGGTAAGCCTTTGTAAATGTCACAAGCAAATTTACTTCAAGAATGATCATGATTATACTAGTTGTATCATTATCACTTCTTATCTATCACTGCTTCCAGTATTATGATGTCTTCTATTCTTTGTAATATTAAGATATGTATTTTATTCTTAGATGGTGCAAACGTATTAGTTCTGTTTTTTTCTTGTTTACGATTATTCTGTGTTACCAGTGAATGATGATGCATTGGTATAATTAACTGAATGTTTTTTTGAAACTGCTTATAAAATTGATAGATTATAGACTGGTATTATTAATTGATATTATTAACTGGTTCTTAACTTATAGACTGGTATTATTAACTGATATTATTAACTGGTTATTAACTTATAGACTGGTATTATTAACTGAGAACTTTCAAGAAACTGCTTATGCCCCATAGAGACTGTGTGAAGTGATGACAATTTCATTTTTATATCCTTCGTTCCAAGACTTCTTGAGTTGTAAAAAATAGCATGTTTTATAAATAAATGTAAGCCGTGGTAATGAATAATTAATGTATTTTATTCTGGGTTAATTATTTTTACACAATTTTTATTTTATTTTCTGAAATCTTTCTCAGGCTTTCTAAATTTAAATTAATTATTCATTACTTCAAAGCAAAATTCAAATTATAAAAATTTCAAAATCTGTAAAGTCATAGCTAATTTTCAATTAAATTTTTTATCGTTTTATTAGAGGTAATTCATTTTCAAAATTTTCGATAGAATAAAATTTTTTGTTTTTATTAGCCATATTTAAGTGCATTTTGCTTTTGCATTGAGGTAACTTGTTCAAGGTTTTAGAACAATTTAAATTATAGTTATTATTAAACTATGCAGTGGATTTGAGGGTGTGGTGAGAGTTATAAATTTTTTTAAAAAATATTATACGATTTTATTGCATAATTTTTTATTTGAATCAGCTCAAGACTATGAAAAAACATTTTATAATTTGATAGAATATTTTATAATATTTAGGTAGTTAAAATGAGAAGGAAAAACATAAAATATTTTGTTGTAATTTAAAAATGGAATATTCAGAAACGAATGCATTTTTTTGGAACTATTTTATTCCATTTGTTAAAGCTGGTGTTGAAGAAAGAATAACTATTTTTAAAATAAATTATATATATTTTTTAAAATATATTTTTAAATATTTCAAAAATATAGTTATAAAACTATAATATTTTAAAAGCTATTTTAATTAGAATATTTTTTAAAAAAATATTTATTTAATGTAAAATTATGTATATTTAAAAATATAAATTCAATAAAATCATAAATATTTTGAAAAAATGTGAATATTTTTAAAAATCTTTATATTTATTATAAATCGATACAAAGTTGTATAGACTTATGATGAATTCTCAAAACTACTTCTTAGAATATAAATAACTCCATGTTTTTAAACATTTTCTATTTCTTTACTAATTTTTTTTATAGTTAAAAAAAAGTTTAATAGTTTTATAAGATTTAATGATGATGGCTTAATTTATGAACTCCCAGAATTATTTTTAAAGAGTAAATATTTAGTTGTCGCGTTAATAATATAATAAGTAAAATATTTAATAGTATAAATATTTAATAGAATGCAAATATTAATGTCAAAACTATTTTTGGAGTGCAAATAACTAATTGTTTCCAAAACTTTTATTTGTTTAACTATTTTTAATTTTATAAATAAAATCTTAGATAGAATTACTGTTTTTAAGAAATTATAATCGTGTTAATATTATGAAAGTTATTTATAATAAATATAAGCAAGATTTATAAGATACAAAGCTAATATAAGGAACTTTAAGTTCGGTATCTTAAATTAATATTGAATAGCCATGTCGAAATATATTTCACATTTTTAGCTTCAACCATTCAAATGAAGGTCAATTATAAGAATTTATGAAAAATTCCCTTTAAACTAATTTTAAATTTATAAACAATAAAAATCTGTATAAAACTTTTTCCTTTCTTTAAAAAATTACGGTTTCTATCTCGGATTGTTATGCAGAATCTTCTCGTGATCTTGTGTAAGGACAGTTTTCTTTGGAATGAGAAGTCATGGGTTCGATACACTTCACATTTACTTGAGAATTATCCTAGTTTTCTTCCCTGAGACTTGTGAGAAATATGGGCTAAAATCTATGAAAACCCCTTTTAAAAGCACTAACCTGCTTTTGAAGTTAAGAAAAAAAGCCTTATAACAATCTTCAGCTGTTAAATTGACCGTTCCACAATGAAGAAATTCTAATATATTAATAACACAAATAATTTGGTATTTTTCTGATACTTTAATACAATTTCGAACTCTTAAAAAATACACCAATAAGAAAATTAAAAAAAAATAAAGATAACATTTTTATGACTATGTTCATAATTATTAAAAATGAATGTAAAAAATATTGAAATGCATAAAAATATCTATCATAAATACTTATAAATAAACTTTTCTTTTCATGAAAATCACGAAAAATATAGAAAAAAATTCATGAAATATTTCATTTATATAGGCAAAGAATAAAATAATTATAATTTATTTATTATAAAACATAAATTTCTACTGTTAAATATTTTAATTGGAATATTTATCATACATGCACATATATACCTTGATTTTTATTATTATATTACCTTATATATATATCATACATAATTTACAGAACTTAATTAGTGACGATAACATTTTAATTATGCCGATTTCTACATGAAATTGTAAATTTCTGAATTCCAAAATACATCTCTAAATTTTTTCGTAAAGAAATAAATTAAAAATAATTAATGCAGGACAAGAAGGATATATTTTTAGTCGTTCTTTCCTAATGATTATAACTTTATAAAGTGCATGTTATTGCTTTCCATAAAATTAATATGAGTCATTTGTTTAGGACCTGTTTACAAATAGTTGAATAGCTCATTGTTTGAATACGGAACACAATATAAATATTTTTTTTTTATGTTTAATCGGATCAATATATTATTAAAATTACTTTCTGCAGTCTTTTTAATCATAGATTCTATTTTTATTAAACTATCATAATTGAAAATTTATAAGCAGGGATTATTGGGAAAGTTTTTGCATTAGATATTTGGCATCAGAAATTTCTTTTCTTAATTGCATTATTGAATGTCTTGACAAATACCTCTTTTTTCATCACACTGATTTTTTGAATAATATCTCGCATTTAGTATGTAGTAGCGATCAGAGTGAAATAATTTTGAACGCTATGAATCCATTCCACCATTTTTTAATTATCAAAATGAGTAATTATTTAAGGAAAAATTTTTAACTATAGAAAAGTTATCACATATTATTTATTTTTTATATTTAATTCCAATACTATAATATACGATTTATATACTTGATTTTGAACAAGAATAATACGTATAGTTTATTATGGATAATTTAAATTTAAAGTAATAAATTGCTTAAAACTAAATTTAAATGTTTGGCTCATAGAAATATTTTCTTTCTTTAAGTATTTAGTACTAAACAACAATATTTTTATTTAGTATATATCAGTTTAAAATCATTTTGAATTTCTTAAATTCTTAAATTATTTATATTGTAAAAAAAAAAAAAAAAAAAATACACATATATTTTGATTTTTATTATTATGCTTTAAATATCAAACATTATTTACGGAACTATAATTTAATGAATAATTACATATAAATACTACGCATAATTACTATGTATAATTACTATGTATAAATACTATGTATAAATACTATGTATAATTATTGTTACAGTGACTATATATAACCATTAGTATATGTAATAATTAGATTTGTGGCATAAATACCCAGTCTTTGTTATACATTTTGTTTAAATTCCTATTTAAAATATTAATTTTTCAAAAAGAAATGTATTCAGTAATCTAAACCATTGCTGCATGTGTATCGATGAGCATTATACATTTAAATTTCTGCAGTAAATTTTATTTTATTGAATTTTTGTGAGCTATTTTTTGATATGCTTTTTATGTAAAGGAAGTTTAATGAAATATATAAGTTTTAAATTAAAAAGTAAATAAGATATTAATTTGAATTAAAACGATTATATAAATACTATTAGAATTAGTGTATTAAGTTTTCATTAAATGATAATAATTTCATAAAGAGATTTCAAATTTAAAATTGATATATAATTAATTCCTTTTCTTGAAACTAATTTACCTAACTAATAATATAAATCATTTATACTACGCAAATTGCAAGTTTCGAAGTCCGAAAGAACTTCACGGAATTCAGTTTTTAATAATCATTATAAAAGGAAATGTAATATTCGCAAAGATAAAAATTTATTCATTATTTTCCAAAGTTTCTTAATTTAAATTTTTTTTAATGAAATCATTTAGTAAGTTAATGCATAAATAAAAGAACAATTCCAATTTTGATTTCAAAAAAATATGTAACTTCTTTTTATCTGCACTTTATGAACATAATACTTTATTATTTATTTTGAGTATTTGAGTGATAAGATAGGAATAAACACTTTATCGGATTTACAGTTCTCACCTTGCTTAGAAACTTATCGGTTTCAGAGTTTTTACATCTAATTTTACAACATAACAAATAGATAATTATTTTTCTCCGAAGACAACACTACAGAGCGATTTTTCGCCAAATATGGGGAGTAAAAGAGAGCAGACGAGGTCAAATACTGTCACTCCGATCTTTGGAATCGCTACGAAAAAGGAAAAAATGTTACTTAATTAAAATTGGAATTTAAAACTCTTGTTTTTATAGAAATGAAAACAAATAAATTTTCCTCCAATTATTTCGTAGCAATTTATTTTAGAAAAAATAAATTTATAGTTTTTATTTCCTTTACATTAAAGACCTATTTATTGTATGATACTCGGTCGTATCCTTCCGCCAAAGTTTTACTCGAGCGGCGACTGGAGGGTTGTGGAATAACTTTGTGTGAGCTTTAGCGGCACTGGGGTGGCGCGTTGAATATTTCTCTTTTTCGTGTTTACCAACTGCTCATCGTTGAGTATTGTGTGTATGTGACTTACATATTCTGTTATTTGGATTTTATCAATTCAACAGGGATCGTGCCGGTGATTCAAAAGGTACGCTTATTTTATGTGTGTGCTTTCTTTTAAAGTTGTTGCGAAACTTTTCTCAAAGAGGCCAGTTCGGTCCGATGAGGTGTGTGGGCTTTCGTCCGTAGCTAGAGGGTCACAAAAATATAATAAAAAATTATTACCCGTCTGGGTATTTTTCTCTGTCAGTGCACATACGGCAGGTGCAATCGCTTTATTACGTTTTTACGTATTATGCTGTTTTTCGAATTGCCAAAATATTTCAAGTAAAATTCATATGCGGGGTAAAAATTGAGAAAATAATAGCCGTTTAAAATATAAAATAACCGATATCAATGACACTTGTGGATTGTTTATTCTTAATACTTTCAGTTAGTATAACGACAGCTGCTTTATATATGTATACATTTCTATTTGTTTATTTTGGTTAGAACGACTGAATACTTGCTTTTATACAATGTGCCGGTGTGTAAACAAATCAAAGTATCATGTTTTGACGTACTAATGTTTGCAGTATTTATGATTTAATTATTTCTTTTATTGAAATTTATCAGATGTAATTAATATGGTTTAATTTTATGTGTTTTAAATCTCATTTAAGCAAATTCATTAAGTCATTTACTAATTATATCTGTCCTTAACATATACGTTATTAAGATTATGATATTAAGTACTCTTTTACGCGTTATTAAGTACTTTTGTTGATTGAATTCTAAATAGTAATAATGATTTTAATGTAAGTTGCATTTCACTTACAAGTTGTATTTTGTATTTTTACCTAATTTAACCTGTATGATTATTAGGGATTAAATAAGACCCCTAGCGGTCCGGAAAAAGTTTATGGTGTCTAAATTAACAAAATGTATATTAGGTGTCATCATAAATGCATTTATATGATTATTAATAAATAATTCAATTTAAAATAAATAATCTAATTGCAAATTGTGAAATCTAAAGCATTTCTTTTAATTTCATCTATGTTTTGAAATTTATTATATTTAATTTTTTTTTAATCTTTTAATGAGCAGTCATGTTTTGAATTTTCTAAGTCTTAATTTCATTATTATTAATCATTGGTCTAATCAATAACTAATGTTTAGTATATATAAATGTTAAAACCATTTTAATTACTTTCTTCCTTTTTATTTCCTATATATCATTTAAAATTTACTAATTTTTCTTTTTTGCTATTGAAGACTGATTTGAAAGTTTCTTGTACAAATAATTACTACTAAAAATAGCATAAAAAACTCTGTAAACAAAGATAACGGATACGGCATTAAATAAAATGCTAATTAATATATTATTATATCTCTAACAACCAAATCATATAATCAAGTATTCAAAATTTGAATCATTAACCGCTAATATATATATATATATATATATATATATAATTTCAAAACTCGCATTATACATACATTAGAATAACAATGAAAAACAAAACTAAGTACTAATGAAAATTGACTTTATCAACTGTGCTTATATTTGAATAATTTATTCGTTATACTTTTAAAAAAGCAATTGATTTTAAGAATAGACGCTGAAGTAATTTATCAAACAAATCTTCTAAAAGATTATTTAAAAACGAATTAGGTTTTCTCTTTCAGAAATTTTTTTACTAGAAAAATTAAATTTCCTGGTATGACATTTTGATGCATAATTTCAAAGGCATCTGGCGATTTTTATGCTCCCCCTAGGCAATATTTTATAGTTCCATTAAGTTTTTTTTAATTCGCGGCATAATAGTATTTTCACGCATGATGGTTTTCATTGTCCCTTAAGTCCTTCCTTGCCTTTTCATATTTTCGAAAGTAAAATTCTTCAAGTAATCTCGCTTATTATATTTAGATCTAATTTTGGTTTTATATTTTTATTTTCGTTTTCTCATGGTATTTATATTTTTATCTTTATAAAAAAAGAATGCTTAACTTGAAAATATCAAATTTCATTTGAAATTCTGACAGACTTTTAATCTTGTTTGTGTAAATAATTCTCATGGTTTATTTATTTCCTATGATTGATTTTTACATTTCCTTTTAGTTTTTCTTTTGTTGAATTAAATATAATAGTATTGGCAGCAAAATCGAAAAATAAAAGGAAAATGGGAAGTGGCAAAAATATTTTAAAGTTCCTTTGTTCATTCTGCATTTGTACAACTGCTTATAAAAAGACAATTTAGTAACATTGGATTTCGAAACTAGCTTGTGGTTGAAATTTTTATTTTATAACTATAACCACACACAGCTGCTTAAGTGATGTGATAATATATATGTTGTGACACAATTCAGTGATGTTTGATGACATAGTTATGTGATGTGACACAATTCAAACAATATAAAAATATCATAAACCTAGTTAGAACTCAATATCATTCCTCCTTGTGGCAGTTAGGCCACAAATATGTATATTAGAATTTATAACGTGAACATTATTATGATTTATAAGAATAATTACTATGCAATTAATCCTGCCTTATAAAAGTATACTTATGATTATATTTAAATATTGTATTTCATTTTTCATATTAAAATTAACGAAACTTATAATTTAAAATAGTTGATTGTAAAAATGAAAATCATGAAAAAATAACATTTGACAACTCATTTCGTTATAGAAAAGTGTTTCACATTTCGTATTAAGAATTTTTATTTTTAAGATAAAATTAGAAAGTTTTATACTGCAATAATTACAAAACAATGAGAAATTTCATAATGTTTTCTAAAAGATCAATATTTTGTAGTATTATTTTTTCTGAGAAATTAGATATTAATAGGAAATAGTTTTTTAATTTTTAATATTTTTATAAAGTTCATTATTTTTATTAAGATAATTTGTTATTTATACCAAAATACTTTTCATATATTAAAAATTTTTATTTATTATTCTTAGATGCTGAAGTAAAACGGAATGAAAGAAAAGATTAAAAATAATTTTTGAAAAAGAAAGAAAAAAACGTTTCATTACATTTACAATTTAATTTTTCTGTTGATGAGAATAATTGATCGCATTCTTTTGACTTCAAATCTTCCATTTTGATAGAATTATTATTGGATTAACTTCTGCGAATTTTTCAATTCAAATAATTTTTGCTTCAAGGCAAGAATTAACCCTCTAATTACAATGCTTTAGAACAGTTGTATATATTAAAATATTTTTACTTCAAATATGCTGAGTTTATTATAAATAATTTCCTCCACTTAAAGTTAATGAATGACATGTTTTAAAATATTGATTCACCCCGAGCAATTGAAAAAAACATAAGATCTTTGAATCTTCTCATTTAATTTTTAATGTATTTGACGAAATCCCACACAGATATACAAAATGAGTTTCATCTGGTATATTCTACATTCGTTTTATTTATTTTTCTTAGAAAATTAGTTATCTGAAATTTGTTTTGGTTATGTGCGTCAAAAATGACGTCTTCTTCGACATTTTTCCTTTTTTTTTTTTTTTTTTAATGTGTTTAAAAGGATTTCTAAGCTTTTTTATATTTTATTATTTATATTTTTATGGAGTATATTAACATACATTTTGAAAATAAATATTTATTTTATCGTCAAATTTTACAGGCTCAGTTAAACGTTGTTAAAGTAAGCAAAAAAAATTATTTTAAAGCATAACTATTCAAAACTGATTACTGGCATTAATATTATTCTTCGTGAAAGTTTCTTATATGCATTTTTAGAATTTTGCGACACACTATATGATTAGTAGTTAGAAAGAATTTTAATTTAATTAATGGATTTTAAAGGTATTTCAAATTTTGTATGTTGTGACAATGTAGTAGAATATTAAATGTATTGGAAATAAAAATATAACAATGAACAATGCGATCATAATTGCTTAGCTGGCAGTTGAAGAGTTAAGGGTTTGGTCTTCTGCTCAACCGTTTGTGTGTTCAATTCTGTTTATAGTTCAAATAAATGTTTATATAAAAGTTCAAATAAATATGTGGCGCAAAAAAATATTGTTTCGGAATCCATTTTAAGATGTAGCTCTCCTGCGAACACTATACAAAAGAAAATCAATCAATTTGAAGATATAACTTAGTAATTTTAGTTGCAAAATTGAGCCAAAATAGATATTTGATTCAATTTTTGAAGTATTGCAATTTCACTAAAGAAAGAAAAAGAAGATTTTTAATCAAAATTATTTTCTTGGTGAAGCAAAAACAAGTTCTGTACAACTATAAATTTATGCGAAGAGAAATTGATGTTATCAAAAGGCGATAAGTTCGAATTACACGATGAATCATTGTCGAGCGGTTCTGCTAGATAAGCAATGTTTTATGTAGAATGTTGTTATAAAAGTGAACAGATAAAATATTGTTCAATTAATTTAGACTAAAATAAAAGCGCGTGTAAAGTTAACTAAAAAATAATCTCATTATTAGTTTTGGTGATAAAATATCGGCGTTATTCTTTTTTGTATATATTAATAATTTATAAATCTATTCAGGTAAATAATCGGATATGTTTAATAGTTTCATATTTGAATAAAATAACAACTACAAGTAATTCAAGCTAGAAATCTTCGTAAATATTGTAATATATTCACCTTAGAATATTAAATTTATCTGTAAATCTAGATTTATGAGAGACATGCTTTTTTACTCAAAAAATCGAATTGAAAAATATCTTAAAAATATCTTTATGTTACGACTAGTTTCCGGGGAAGATAAATTCGAACAATTTATTTCTCAAATGTCTTAGGCATATGGGGACTCGTTTAACGGTGAGAGAGAAAGGATTACTGTAAATCGACGCTCGTTTTCTCAAAATCTATCAGTTATACAAGTGTATTACACACACTCCTTCGTATTTGAGGATGGTTATCGCTCCGTATTTTGCTGTAAATGATAGATATTAAAATAGGTATTACTGTTTCTGTGGGGTAGTAAGAAAAAGCTTCGTCAAATAATTTAATTGCCATTTTCGGTGATATACACTTATCTCCTGGTATCTGTATCTCTTGAAAAGTTGAGCTAGGAAATTGCGTTCCTTAAGGAAAAGATTTGTACTTAATACTTCTTTTTCTTCTTCTAGGAAAATGGTAGCGATTATTATCTTTTTTTATCATCGTAAAGAAAACTTATCGGCGTTAAAGTTAATCTGTACCTTTTTTTTACAAGTCTCTTTTTTGTGGTAAATATGTATGAAAGTAAAATTAGTGGTATGTTAGAGAGGGATAAAAGTAAAATTAGGATGTGAGAAAAATCATTTGAAGTCCTTATTCCCTTTTGCTTTTGATAAATTTTCAACTTCTATTTGTAATTCAAATTTTTATTCATGACTGTTTTATATGGATTGGTTTAATGTTGGCAGTTTTTACTAAAGCCTGTTATTTTAAACTATCATGTTTGAAACAGTAAGCATTTAAAATCTCTTTAAAATCCAATGGATTTGATAGATCAAGATCAAGTTGATTCGATTTTAGCCCTAGAAAATTTATATTACTTAAAATGTTAATAAAAAACGTCGTAGAAAGATTTGAATAGGGGAAAACTACTGCTATTAAAATATATTTTCGAATTCATCTTTTAATATAATTACAATTTATAAAATTAATTTAATTGTATATTACTTAATTTCGTAGGTATAAATGTATAAAAGGATAAGTTTTAACAAATTATCATAAATATTGAAATCTGGGTATTTCTACAATGATTATAATTTTATGCAAAAATAGTAGTTATGAATAGATTAATAAAAATAATTTAGGTGAACCTTTCTTCGTAGTTATTTTTGTATTTCTTTGTTAGTGTATAGTTATTGTAAGGGATGTGTGTGTAAGAGAGAGATAGAATAGAATTACACTGTAACACTTCACTCAACATACATAAACGATTACAAAAGTTTGAAAAAGCAAAAAGAATTGAATCTACATAAAATATTAATTTATATACATGGGAATATGTATTGTAATAAATGGTTTATTAATAATAGTAATTTTCAAAAATAATTCATGTAATAGAAATAAAATATATCTTTTTTACATGTTCTGCATTATTATATTCAAACGAGTCATAGAAAATTTCATTTATATAGTCAGTCAGAATATAATGCGGATTGCCATACTTTTTGGCAAGATTAATGTGCATTGTAATATTTTTTATTTCATGAAAACAATTTTTTTTAATATTTTAAAAATTGTTCAAAATATTTGAATAAAATTTTGTATATTTGTATTAACACACAGAATATATACATGTTGTATATTTTCTTTAAATAAATTGCTTGAAAATTATTTAAACCTTTGAAAATCTAGTGTGTCATAAATATTTATAAGAAAATTCATTCTTATTAAATGATACGTTTTAATAAAATCAAGGATATATATAAATCACTCAGATAATGTGATAAAAAATACAGTTAAGTTTATTAAAGGAGGTTCGCTTTGGTCATCAAGCGGCGATTTTTAGGAATTGAGGACTTATTAGATTTGGATCTACAGTTTACTTGAACCAATACAAAAATCTCCGTCCGAGGTGGTAATCGAACTTCTAAATTGTTAAACCGAAGTATAGAGTACTATACATTTGACTACCAATCTTGGAAGATGAATTAGAAATAATCAAATTAAATTGTAATATTATAGTACAAGTGAAACACTTTTCCGTCCATTTAAGAATCATTTCCATTAATTTCATGAAATATTATCTTTCTTATTTGATTGGTATTTGTTGATTACTTACTTCGCAGCTTTAACTTTAATAAGTCTATGTAAAAATATACTACATTTTTTTACTCAGAATATATATTAGAGAAGTCAAATTTTCATAAACGACACATCACGCGTATTCTTTACACAAATTTCTTTCTCCAGCGTAATTAATTATTCTGCGGTCGGGAAGTTGTGCAGTCGGACTCCTCATTCAGTAGGTCTAAACAGTTTTTTCGCAATATGGAGTTATTCTACGCCTTAACGGATATACACTAATGGTTATTTAGAATTCTGCTGAATATAATGTTACAAATTCTTTGAAGTAAAGGGTGTGGTGGAAGTAAACATTTTTATGAGCATTTTTATTTTTGTAAAATAATGACTATCATAATTCAGGTCTAAAATAGATGCCCATAAATCAAACTCGCATGAAAAAAGTATAAAAACTAACTCATATTGTACTTAATAAAATGAATGGAATGATTTTGCGCGTTGCTCCAATTTATTTCCGGATGTAATTTCAACGAATTTCGCTTTAGCTGATAAAAAGCCTCACTATGATGAATTTACCAACCATTTACCAAGAGGAAGTAATATAATTCAATCTCTGTTGCGAGAGCTGAAACCTTGGAAAAGAAAAGTATTAATTCAGTGCATGGAACTAGAGGTAACATTCATCCTTCAAAGGGAAATCTAATTTTTGCGATCGTTTCATTCCGAATATAAACAGCTTATTCAATTTATTGCGTCTGTTAAAAGGATTATAACGTTTTCCATTGAGTCGGTGAATGTGCGGGTGTAAATTTTACGTAATTGCGATAGCTAAATCAATTCACTATCTCGTTGGAGTAATTAGGAGATGCAGAGAAGTAAGGCTTTACTCCTGTGATGAATACCTCCAGGCTGAATGGATGAAGGAATGTTTCAGAACTAAATGAAAAGGAGCGATGATTGTTAACATTCACTTCTGAAGCATCTATACCTGATTTAATTTTTCATGATGCATTATGGCCAATAGTAGGATATTCTTTGTAAAAAAAAATCGAAAAAATCAATGTTTGTGGTAAAATACCTTATTCTATTGGGATCGTCTATAAAAATAATTTAGACAATTAGAGTAAAGGTACTTTTATAATATGATTTTGATTGTTTTAAAAAGAAATATGAATTCTCTCCTTTATTTTTGTTAATCTCCTTTATTTCACTGTTAATCTAAAGATTAATCTCCTTTATTTCACTGTTAATATTTTTTTTATTTCTAATGGCGGGCACCCTTGAGAAAGTAAGTACATTAGTCCATTTGCCGCAACAAGGCCAGAAACTGCTACTTTATCATTACCCGATGGGCGCCTATAAACTAAGTCACGGAGGTACGAGTAGCATCGCCCACGCCACCACAAACCCGTTTATAGGGCAGGCCACATTCATTAATCATCTGAGGAAAGGACAAGAAACACAGAGAGAGAAAGAGAAAGTACATTCATGCCTAAGCCGGGATTCGAACCCAGCTCCTCCCCATCCGTAGTCAGTTACGTTAACCATTAGACAGGTTGGGCTCTGTTAATATGTCCTGCAGTTAATTAAAAAAATTGCTTTCAAAATTACCATATCAGAATCACAAAAAAATAAATTTTTTGTATCCCATAACAATTATATGTACATTAAGGAACTGTTTTTTTTTTTTCTTCGACATGAAGGAAACTTGAAATTCGGTAGAACACACAATTTTAATGATTGAAATATTAATAATACTAATCATGTAAATTTATTTAAAGGAAATGTACATTTTTCATGATATTTATAATGAAATGCATTAATATGGAAAACTCTATTAAATATTCATATGAAAAATTAGAAAATTATGCGTTACAGTGCTTAGATTACTTTGACAGATTAAGCGTCTTGTGGTATCCGTTTGAATATAAATTTTAGAAAGAATCAACGTAATTTTAAAAATTTTATAAATTAACAAGTTTTGAATAGTTGTTTGAAGCATTTTGACAACAATGTGTAATTGTTGTTTTATTTGAACAGGACGAACATTTTATAATTAAAAACACATGAATGAATCATGAATTTTCAGAAAAATGATGTGAAAATATTAAAAATACTTGAATGAAAGACATACAATAACGCTTCATGGTTAATATAACGCATTGTATACATTGTTTTCCAATTTTTGATGGTAGCGTGAATAATTTTACGCGCTATCGCAATATTTTACGTTAATTATTAAAAGTGCAGGTTATTTTCTGCATATTTTATTCGAGAGAAATGGAAAATTCTAATTTATTGCTTTTGTGTTCCTTGCTTCGCGAAGAAAGAAAAGCCCTGAAAATGCCAGTAACGTCTGTTTTTCTTGAATATATTAGGAATCTTTATCCCTAAAGATCGAATTTACTTACATTAATTACACTCAAGAAAACGGAATTCTCTTCTCTTAGGAATGCATGCGCAGTTGCATTAATTTGTAACTATTTAATTCTTTGTGTCTAAAATAAATGTTTTTAACTTATTGTTATTTTAAAGGTTAAAATCTGCTATACTATGGATTGTAGATTAGCACTGAATATTTGTGAGATATCTTTCCTTATTGAGACTGCGAAAAGTGCTTTTTACCCTTGTTATGATAACTCAAAGTTTTTGACTGAGGGCAAAATGGGTTTTAAAAAGTTTTAGTTAAACTAACTGATTATCGCCATTCAATATATATATATATATATATATATATATATATATATATATTAAGTAAGATGTATTTAAAAGTTTAAGATAAAACAAAGTAGGTGTATGTCTGAAAGTAGGTGTTTTCAGGATTCTTTGATTTTCTTTTCACTTTGATTATACTTTAATTTTTTTAATCTGCATTAAAATTTTTTTAACTACTTTAACTTCTTAATTTAACTTGTAAAAATATTTTTATTATTACTTTTGGCAACCATATTCTTCTGTATTTAATATATATTATTCTGTATTTGATATATTTTTCTCACTGTGTATTGCTTTGCCTATTATTCCATGTATAGCTTTGCCTATTATTCCATGTATTGCTTTGCCTATTATTCCATGTATTGCTTTGCCTATTATTCCATATATTGCTTTGCTTATTTTTCAATGTATTACTTTATTACAATTTTGATATAGTTGCATTTTCTTCATATAGAGACCTCTTTTGGGGAATAGCAAGAATAATTTTAGACCTTTCGTTTAGTCAGAATTACGTGTTAGTCAGTTTGCATAGTTGACCATCACCCTCCTGATGAAGACGTGGTCCCTATGCTTTTCCCTTATTTATATTTATATTATATTACAATGTTTTTCTTAATTTTTTTCTTGATTTTACCTTATTGATATAAAATTGTATAGTTTTTCTTTGTTTTATCTTGATCTTTTAAATACTTAATTTAAATTTATATCGGCATTTCACTCAATAGCTGCTTTTGCGCTGGTGTGATTTGCCTGTAATATTTATTGATTGATATTGTATTTGCTTTTTCTATACATTGTATTTATTGCTTTATAT
>JAPDSC010104887.1:0-28152 GCA_026290005.1 Latrodectus geometricus | reverse complement strand
CATCATCATCCAAGTTAGATCATTAGCTTAGTACTAAATAGAAATAAAAGAGGAAAATAACAGAAACACGTGCTACAAACCTTTCTTCCACTCATTTTCAATTTTTTAGCAATAGAAACTCTAATATAATAAAACAAAATTATAAACGAAATCATACGTTTATTGCAACTACAACAAACAGCGGAATGAGAGAACTTTAAGCTCGTTTCACTGATAATGACACTTGTTTATTTTTGACAGCTATGTTTCTTTTTACGCAATGGACATTAAAAAGGTATCCAAACACGATCCACTTAAAGTGAACTTGTTCTTTTATATAATTTTTGGGCATTATAGGTTATGATGGAAATTTCCACCATTATCCAAAGAAGGGTTAAAATGCAAAGGGGTGGGCTGTTTAAACATTTAAAGTCATTAATTGTCCAATTTCAACGGATAATTGAAACAATTTTTATATTAAAAAATAATAATTTTTCTATAAATCAGTTAAAATATAAATGAAACTAATTTTTTCTGTCAAATATTTACTTTTTAAATAACCGTAATTCTTTAAAATTTATTTAGGCATATGCCTTTTTCTTTAAGTTAAAATAACAAAAATTACTATATTTTTTGTTAAACATACAAAAATACAAGAGCTAGAAATTTTTATACATGAAATCACTAGTTAATAAAGGTAATTCTGTTAGAATAACTTTAATAAAATAACTTAATAAAAAATAAATTAATTAGAAATGCATATTTGCTTAATATAGTACTAAAATTCATTGTTTTAGTTCATTGTTTTAGTATAAGCTCATTGATAAAGATAATTATTTGTATAAAAATATGTTTAAAAAATAAATTTTGTTTATTGTTTAAGTATTCATTGTTATAAACGAGAAAAATTAATATATATGATTTAGTATTATTAAAAAATAATAGTAAAATTAAAATGTGTGCCAATACTCTGATTTATTTTTAAATGATGAAATTTGTCAGAAATTATAATTTTTTTTGCATATTTTATCAGAATTTGTAGATTTTATGAAAACATTTTTTTATTTAGCTTTTCAACAAATGAACTATTAATTCATGGAATATATCCTCGATAGTAATTTTAGAGATATCACATGTCATTTGACAGGCGGAAACAATATCTTGTTTATTCCAATGAATTTTAAAAGATTATCCTTTGATCTTAGCATTCTTTAAAATCAGTAAGTGGAGGCAGAGGAACTGTCCAAATATTTATTAAACAGTGTGCATATATGTCTTTAGGAAGAGATAAAAGGTTTATAGTTACTTTATTCTCAGAGACATTTTAAAGAACATAAAATTATTTTAAATACATCTAGATGCTTTTAAAGTAATACGTTGATTATAACTAGCTTTACATATTATCTAAGCAAATTTTTAAATATGGTAACTCCTGTTTTTATTATATAATTTTTCTTCTGAAAAATGAATATCTTTTATTATGTATAAATTATTTTTGCACTACATTTTTCATGTTTAAAATAATAAGCAACTTGTAAATGTTGATATACAAATTTCTTGAAAAGTATCCACCACAAAGTTTATTTCTGACTTATTTAAAAGAGTATTATGTTTAAGCTAATTTATCTTCCACTGCATAATAAATCTTTCTCTCATAACCAATTATTTATCTTCGAGGTTTGTACAAATGAATCTAATATTGAATAAGAAATGTTTTTTTTTTATCGAAAAGCACACCGTAAAAAAATAATATACATACTACATACCCTGATATTTTAATTACTCTGGTGTACATTTTTTGCAACACTTTCTTAAGATATTTGAAACTGATGCTTTACAAAATAGTGGACAAGTTATATTTTCCTTTTTCTTTAGAAAGAAACGCTATGTTCGACAGTTTAATACTGTCTGTCAATATGTTTCATTTCTTTGAGCTTCTCAGAAACCTTTTTAATCTACTCTCTAAGAAGATTTCACTTAAAATACTTATTTTATCTTTTATTCTGTACCTAAGACATACTAAAAAAATCCCTTCTTTTTGAAGATGGTATAATCTTATGAATGAAATTAGATACTTAAAAGAACGATAACGTTTTTGTTTATTAAAAAGATTGCTGTAAAATCCAGTGAAAAGACTCTATATTTAGCATATTATATGTCCTTTTAAAATATAAAAAAAAATATTTTAAAGATTATAGATTGCGATTAGATTCTGTATTAAAAATGGAAATGTTGTTCGATTTTGGATTTTAAGCTAGAAGAATAGTGTTTCGAAATCATAATAAATTTACGTTTTAACCATTTTATAAATATTTTTAAATTAAAAAAAAATATCGCATCTGAATTAATTTTATATGAAATAATTTATAAGTTTCAATAATATTTATGAAATATACTATTTGCAAAATCTATGATACAAGCCTTCTTTTGTTTGTGAAATATTTCACACAATTTTTTATTAACTTTGTATTCCATTTTTATTTCTAATGTTCTGTATTTTATGACTAAATAGTTATAAAGAAATAAAATTTCAAGCAAACATTTAAAAATTAAAAGGAAATCTATTTTTAATCTTTATGAATATAATTTTCATTTGATATAAAAATATTATTAAAATAATTCAGTTCTTTAAATGATTACTGGTAACAAATTTAACCATAAATTTTTCTCAGTCTCTTTCATTTTATACTAATCCTCTTCAACCAAACTTATAAAATAATTTTATTCAAATAATATATTAATTCACATAATAAGTTTCAGTAATACTTCCATTTCAATTTATATCACGTTCTTAAAAATACGCGTTCAGTTTTTTATACAAATTATTTTTACCACACTCTACTTTATATGATTGAATTTCAAAATTTTTCAAACTATTCTTATTAATTTTTCTGAAGTAGTCCAAAAGAAAACAATAAAAAATAACAAAGTTAATTTAATAGTATTATACGTAAAATATTGTCTTCAGGAAAGATAGTCATAATAATTTCATAATTAATGCATTAAATTGTATTTATTTAATTACAATGAGGAAGACACTCTAGTAATCGCCCAAATTGGATAAAATAATTAAATTATGACTTTGTTCATTAAAAAACTTTTATAAAATATATTATTAAGATTAAGAATATGTGTTGAAAATAAATTATTGTATTTAAACAACAATATTTTGCTTATTAAGTACATAATTTTACACTAGCTCTTTTTATTATTTTTTAAAATAAAATTTGATGAGTTGCAAATATTTCAAGGTTTAAACGTTAGATGAATGAATTTTAATGAATTTAATAATTAAAATGAATTTTAACTTATATATAAGTTAAAATTCATTTTCAATGTATTTCTTTTGAGAGAGTGGATTTCTCTTAGAATTGAATGCTTAGTCCGACCTGTTTTTCTCAGTTCCTTAATATTGATTCAGAAATGTACAACGAATAAGGATTTCATAAAAAGTACAGAATTTAGATATTGATTCTTAAGTCTGATTTTTTTTTATAAAATTTTAGTTTTACTTTTGATTTTGACAAAATTTAATACTTTTCATTCATTTCTCTTTTTTAATATGAACTTCTGTTAACGTACTTCTGTTAATATAGTATTCTTTGTATCAAAGATCTTATTTTAAAAGTGTAGGGTTTTTACTTTCAGTTTTAGAAAAAAGTTCGATTTCACATTTAATGCAAATAAATAGTAAACAAATTATCTTTACCTTATTTAATCTGGTTATTTAATAAAACAATTTTACATTTTGATGTTTTTCATTAATATTAAATCTGTTATAAATGTGTAATTAATACATTTATAAAGACAAAACATTAAAAAAGTTTAAGAGTCCATTAAATATGAGTGTATGAGAGTATAATTTAAACTTTTATGTATGAAAAAATACAAAAAAACCTGTTGTAAGTGTAAAATTACTTACATTTCTGTTTCAGCAAAACTATTCAGTTTTCGAAGTTTCTTTATTATATATTCAGTAGATTTTTCCTGAGAAAATCAGAAGTCTTATTACTTTTACATTCCGTTAGATTCCTTGAAGAATAAAGCTTAATGAAGCAGTATATTGAAGGAAAAGAATGAATATCTAAGATAATATATCAAAAGAGTTTCTGCCTTCTTGGTACAAAAAGATATTCCCTTGTTACTTGGTTTCGTTTCTTGAATAAAGACTTTCCCTGTTATTCATAAGAAATAGTTACTCATTGTAATGAACGTTTTGAATACATTATATCTATATTTATAAAAATGAATATTTATCACAAATGTATTTTTCCTTCTTTTAAATAATTTGAATTACAAATTTATTCATTTTAGAAAATTTCTTCCATTAAAATTGTATTCTTTTTTAACATTTTACTCCGAGTAAATTACTTAAGATTTAAAAACATTTAGTTTTGCAGGGTATAAAACATTAATATTAAAAA
Organism: Latrodectus geometricus; assembly: GCA_026290005.1. Taxonomy (NCBI): domain Eukaryota; kingdom Metazoa; phylum Arthropoda; class Arachnida; order Araneae; family Theridiidae; genus Latrodectus; species Latrodectus geometricus. The sequence goes on along the minus strand of JAPDSC010104887.1, from coordinate 23,749 downwards.
AAATTAAAATTTTAAGGAAATACATTAAACAGAAAAAATTAAATTCTCCCTTTTTCAAGAATTAATGAAAAGTGTTTGAATAAATTTATTAAGAAACTGTTTGCTAATAAATTAATAACATTTATTATGACAATTAAAATTGATATTAAATTATTGTTAATGGAAAATAATGCTTATTTAAACTCTAATTAAAGAAAACAATTCTTCTATAACCCTTTAAGTAACATAAATCTACCGATGATAAAATGTTTAATGAAAAAATTAATACCGGTGAATGTCCACTTTCCTTGTAGTTTATACATCTAAGTTCAAAATTCGTTTGTTATTTCACATAAAGAACCAGCATAATACTTATATTGACTTGAATCTTTTTAAATGAAGACAAATAATAAAGACTGCAAATCATACATTTATTCAACTTTATATGGAAATAATTTTTATATATTGCAAAATATAGTTCAAGATTATAAATATAATGTCGATTGATGTGTGATAAAATTATATGACATATATGGGAAGAAAAGGTTAGAAATGTTTACATTTTAGAGTGATATTTAACATTTTAAAAAATTGATATCTACGGATAATGTATCCACATTTCAGTTTTTCTAGGAAAATGTATTTCTTTGAATTAAAAATGTATTTTTTTGAACTATTTAAAAGCAACTGAATATTATTATAAATTCTAATACTTTGTAAAACATAAGTTATAGAAATTATTTCTAAACCATAAGTTTATTGGAAGTATTTGTGAAGCATAATTTAAAGCATATGTTTTTGCACAAAACATGTTTTACAGGTACTCCTTAAAATATGATTTTTAGCAATATTTTATTTAATGACTGACTAAAAATACTGAAGTTTCGGTGTAATATATTTATTACAAATTCAATAAAACTAGTTTTCAATTACTGTTTGTAATCAATTTTATTAATGATAAGGATGTTTTTACAGTATAAGTATTAATGCACATTTCTTCAAATAGTTATCTTTTGAAAATAAAATTGACACGTTAAAATTATATATTTGTGTTGTTGACAAAGATACATATTTTTAAAAGACACTAAATATTGGTTTCTCTCTAAAATCAGTATAAAGGTAATAAGTTTTAATCACCGTTCATTCTTTAAATCTTCAATTGAATTTAAAGTATAGAAACATACTAGTTTTAATTTAATGCCTAATAGAAAAATAATGGGAATTCTGCTTGAGTTTTATATTTTTCATATTATTTCTTCATTATTTGCATTATTTATTTTTTATAAATTATAAATTGAATATTTTAGAAGCTTCATTTATGACTGCTAACTACTTAAGAACAAATAATGAGTAGATTCAATAATTTCATGAGTTAATGAACTGATGCATGTGTGTGTTATGAAATATTTTACAAATGTCGAAATTCAATTCAACTTTCAATTTTATTTGATTTAAAATATAATGTAAAGTAAATACTTTTGTTTATAACTTTATTAAAAATATTTTATAATAAAGGAATAAATGGTGTGAATAGAATTTATGATTTTATAAATAAATACAAAAATGATGTTAGGAAATATCTTCAAATATTAATAGTTAAGAACAAGTTTTCGCTCTTTTGCTTTTCAAAAATGTGCTATTAATTATAATTCTAGAAATGAAGTTTTCTTAAGGTATCATGTGATTTGTTTGATGTTTGAAGTATTTAATGCAAATTAGAGATTAGAATTTTGAAATCTTATTAAAATTAAAATCATAGAATACAGTTTTGTAAAACAGAAATGTGCAAAGATAATGATAGCACAAAATATCTAACATACGCAATGCCTTTTCAACTTGTCATAGCAGAATGCTAATTAAATGAATAGAAATGAACAGAGTTAAAATGTTCAAGAATTTTCTGACAATCATTTAACAAATTTGAGCTAAATATTTAACTAAAGCCTCTTTAATATAAGCTGCTGGGTTTCTCAAAGAAGTAAAAGAGCTTTTTGAAATATATGGTTGTAAAGAATTAAAAAAAGAGATTTCTAAGTAATTAAATTCTACTGAGTTTAATTGGGTTTCATTGAAATTAAATTTAATAAGATTTAAAAGTGAAATAATATCAAAGTACTCCTTGAAGTGAAGGATAAATTCCAAAGAGTAAAATAGCTTCTGTATTTATATTCTTTAAGGTACCTAAAAATGATATTAAAATTTAGAATTTAAGACATAATTTTAAGATTTTACATAATCATCAAGTACTATTGAGTTTATTTATGGAAGTTGAGTACTTGGACATCTGAAATCAAAGAACTAGCCTTTAAATTCATGAATTTATCTTATTTAGTTTTACTCTTAAAGAGATCAAAAAGCATTATAAGATAATTTGAATACTTTAAATTTATATCAGAGTTAAAAACTACTTTGATGAATTAATTATTTCCCATTTATTAAGTTTTATTAAAGTTGTTGATTTTTTAAAAATTATTTTAAAAATTTAAGAAAAACTATATTTTATTATTTAAATAATATTTTTATAGTTTTAAAAATAAAACTTATTTTATACTTAGCTTAAAACTTTTGAAATCAAAATACAATATTGAGCAGATATAAATTTTTAATAATGAAAAGAAAACGTTTTATGTATAAATGATATAAATTTTTATTATTTATTTTAAAATCTGATTGATAAAGTAGGTTTCAACTTGCTGTATTATAAGAGTTTATGTTTTAAATGATAAAGCTACATTCTTTTATTTCATACATTAGGATAATGTTTAATAGATATGTAAATATTTTTTGCACACATGCCACATAAACGATAAAATATGAAAAAATTCCGTTTATTGACTCCTGATAGATGAATATACAAAAAAAGAAATATAACTTTTTTGTTATTAAGTAATAATTGGGATGAAATCTGAGAAAAAGTGTTATCAAAATAAAGCACAAGAACACGTTTTTACATTAATAGAGTTTACGATTAAAATGTTATTTTATAAAGAAAGCATTCTTAAATTCTGTGTTAATTTCAAAATTTCATTATACAATCTTGATGAAATGTAGGTAGTAATATATGATGGAGAATAGAATTTTTGCAGTAGAAAACTAAAATATGTTCTCTCTTTTATGAAATTTTGAAGCAATTTTCTATCAACAAATGCAGAATTTCAGGATTATATCCATTGCCCTGCAAGTGAGTGTTTTAAATGATTATTATAATCAGCAAATAAAGAAGAAAATAATATCAGTCGAGTTGATTTGCATCAATTAACTGAATAGAGTATTCGAGATTTGCTGTATCTTTACTAAAAATCGGAAATAAATAAAATAGTCTACATATTTTGCAACAGTTAATATTTGTAATATATTGTTATCCTAATTTATAAAACATAATTTATGATTAAAATGAAAGATGTAAAAAGTATCAATAATATTATAAATATTTTCGGAATGATAATGAATAATTAATTAAAAAAAGAAAGCAATAAGTGTAATATTTATGAAGAAAAACTTTTAATAATACAAATATTATTATACAAGCAATAAAATATAAATCAAAATGACCTTTAAAGTATATAAAGTAAAGTATTTGTATTTTAAAATTTTCTTTCAAAACAAATCATTCAAATAAAATTAATACCTTTTTATTTGAATAACTTCTAGATTAACATCACAGAGTACCATAACATTAAAATGATAAAGGCTATAATTTTATTTAATTCCTGCTCATGAATAATCAGCATATTTTGGGCCATGAAAAAAAAAAACGGTGTGATTAATCAAATTTCACAACTTTTGAAGATTAATATAAGCTTCAGTAGTTAATATTGGAAAATTATTTGAACATAAAATTAAAACTTCCAAAATTGAAAAGGAAAATCTGGTAAATTTATCGGTATTTAAGGAGTAAATGTGAATTTTTATTTTGTGCCATCTATTATCACTACTTAATTGAAATTCATTTCGATAATGAAATAGAAATTTTTAATAAGACATTATTATACATAAGACTACATATTTGTAGACGCAAAGATAGTTATTTTATGTATTCAGTTACGATCTTTGAAATTTTGGGAATAGTTGTAAAAAAATTCATATAGCAAAGCTTTATGATTTTCAATTAAATGCCCACTATTTTCAATTTTTATAAAACTACATCGTGAATTTATAAAAATTGAAAATTTCATTTTTGAACTAAATTTTCATTTTTGAGTCTGAAAAATATTAATATTCTTCTACAACCTTATAATCTGTGATGTGAACACTAATTTAAATTTAAATATTATATTTTGAACTATTATTCCAAAATAATTAAGATTTTAAGCAACATGTAAAATAAGTAAACACATTTTTATTTTGTGTTCCTTTATTTAATATATTGTTTCTAAGTGGAATTAACATGCATTTTTCTGATATTTACTTTCTCTGATTGGTTATATAGCGTCAAAGTAGAAAGTGCAGGCTATTAATGTGTCTGAAGAGCATATGTGGGGGGGGGGGGAGAGAAAAAGAGTTTTTTTCATATACAAAAACAGATTCTTGTAGAGCTGTTTTGAATTAAAAGACAAAATATTTGATTCTAAAATCTGTGACTTCTTACCAACAATCAATCATTTAATTATTCACCTAGAAAATGAATCTATTGCTTTATCCATCCTAAGCATTGATACGATGCATTCCAATTCTTCAATAAAGATTACCAATAACTTAAACCTCCAGGTCATGTTCATTTATTTATTTTAAGAACTCACGTGATGTTTTTCACATGTGATTATTATAAAGAGAAAAATAAGTATTCCCTAAATTTTTTCGTGAATCAAAATTGTTTCGTTCATTTTATGCTCATGGACGTATTTATGTAATTTTTAGAGTAGAAGCTGTTGTTGCAGCTTCTACTGCTTAAATAAAATATTACTTAAATAAAGAAATATTGTGGGATAAAATTGCAAAATTTCATTCAATTAAGATAAAACTTAATACCTTAGGCATCGGTACAGTAGAAAAATTTTCTAAAATGTTAAGGGTATATAAAGTATGTGTGTGAGGACTTCGAAAAACATTGCAATCGTAGTAAAGGAGAAATGGAAAAATTTATCCGGCGTTCAAAAGAGATAATTATTGGCATTTGGTCTAACTAGGGAAGTATTTCCTGAACGGTTTTTGAAATGTTCAAGTGCACCATGGTAAAAGTATGCCCTGCATGGCAAAATGGGACTGTTTAAAATCAGCGGCGTGGCAAAGCTAGAGAAGCACGGGTCATATATGACAGAATTGGAAAACGGCTGCGAAGATGCATTCCATTGAATAACCGTTGAGCAACTCACTGTCCAGATAGGCCAACAGTGTCTTCCAAACTATTGTTGAGCTAACTTTGCTGCGTCTGGATATCCGAAGCAGGTGCATAGTTTATGCATCTATGTTGTTTTCTGTTCATCCTTGACAAAGACTGGGTGATTAATCACGTTTTATGTTCCATTAGACTGATGGAACTTGGCGTATACAATGTAAAATCTCTGAAAAAGAAAAGTCAAAGCTGGAACACATTAAAACCGAGGAATATGTTCCTTGCATTATCTGGGTTCACTCATCATTGTGAAAGGCAATATGGATCAAATCATGTACGCATCTGTCCTTGCGGATCATGTTCACTTCTATATAGGGAAAATTTTCACAGATTTGATGCCATCTACCACTAGGATAATGCGAAATGTCATAGAGATGGCAATGTATGTGTGTTGTTCAAAGAGAACAAGGATGAGTTTACAGTTCTCCCTTGTTCAGGAAACTCACCTGACTTAAGCCCAATGAAGGATCCATGGGACCATCTCGATCAAATTCTTCAAGGCCTCTTTGCAGTTAGCTCTGAAAAAGAAGGTTATTCTGGCTTTTGACAGGTGCTTAGATTAATGCGACTGGACTGTGTATGTGTGTAATATCTATATCATTATCTCTTGATGTAATTCTTTGTAAAAATCATAGGAAAAACAATCACTCTTTAAGACTGTTAAAAAATGCTTAATACTCGTATAAATATTTGATCAAAAAGGTTGCAATGCAAACACATTTTACACTTCTGTTACGAGGTTGTGGAGCTATAGATATTAAGTAGCAAACACTGAAATGCTATTAACTTTAAATCAAGAAATTGCAAAATAACTACTTTTGCTGAAAATATTTGAATAAATGAAATTGCATTGTCTTAAAGTGCCTAATTGATACATGATTAAATAAATCTGACGTGACTTGATTACTAAAAAGCTGTTTTCAGGAGATTACTCAAATGAGTGATTTTAGGATCGCTATCATAGATGTAATAACTAAGCAATCTGAAAATTGTTTCGTATTACTGGTATATCTACACATTTGAAAATGTTGAGATTCATTTCCATCATTTCTTGAAGGAGTTAAATTAAAAAAAAGACATTCTAGAATTTTCGTTTGCATATACTGTGGAATAACATTTGCATATGCTGTTGATTTACTGTTTTAAGGAATGTCCAATTCAATGCAAACTATAGATAGAAATATGTGATGTACAGAGGCAATTAATGTGTTTTTGTTCCGGAGGTGAACAAGATAGCGAAATATTGTAGTTGCGAAATCCTCTATTTAAATATTGTGCCCTGTAGATTTCAAAATAAGGATTTATTGACAAGTTTTGATATAATTTCGAATTATAAAGTATATTTTAAATTAAATTATCAATCGGAACGAAAATAAATGTAATCTTGTTTACTACTCTATACACAAACACCTCTATTTGAGAAATGAATGAAAATAAATCTAAATGTCACATATAGAAAAAAATGATTTATCATAATGAAATTTTATAAATTATGTCTTGACCAAATTTTAGTTTTTACTTGAACCTAATGCTTAATTTTTCTTTTATTCTATGCGGATTTTGTGTCATCCTATATAAAATGTGAAATATAAAATAAAAAAAAGTTTTATGACAATAAAAATTTATATATACATAAAGTAACTATTATAAAGTAACTATCTTCATGGGCACGAGAAGAAGGAATGGCTAATTTCCTGCAAATTATATTATATTTGCATGAATGGTTTTCAGAAAAATTGATGTCAGATCTCTCTATATCTCATTTGATGAGATCAGTTAACAAACAACATTAAAGCGAGTACTTCTGTTTTAAAACAGATCATCTGACTAAGGCTCAATATCTTACCGGCCTGATGCAAGTGCATACTAATTCATGTGATGAAGATTTATTACTACACTGGTCTCCAAAAGTTAAGTAAAAATAACAAAAATAGCAGTAATTCTCCAAAAATAAGCCAATCTCAAAGAGATTTGAATATGTTGATAAGTAACAAGAGATAAACAATATTACATTATGCACAATAGTATCGCTGCTGTCAGAATACGTCATTTGCTAGGAGCATAAAATTGGATGCCTCAAAGCAAGGCAAAAATTGCCGCTAAATGTGTAAGATTGGAAATTTTGTATAGCGAAATCGTAACAATGACCTCCAGGCATCATTTGGCCGAAAAACTTTGACTGCGAGCTATTGGGAGATTAGATTCAAGACAAATTCAGATGCAAACACCTAGTAAGGACAAGAATAGCAAGTCCGGCTGAACTCAGATACTCATTTGCTGCAATGGTTCTTTGATTTCTCCTCATCTATCGTGTTACTCTTTCGCCTATTACACCCTTGCTGCAAGTTTCAGAAAATAGGTATCCACATCAATCATATGTTAAACAACTATAGATTGTTGAATTTAGTAATCTTTTAAACTCTTGGAAGTGTGTATTATAATATAGAAAAACGAATTTTTTTGAGAATTGCATTATGTTTGAACAAAATCAAGACATTTTAAAAATGATTTTATAAATTTAATTTCTACTTTTAATTCTTGTCTACAGTTCATATAAATACTAACGAACTAACATTTATTTAAATATAAATTAAAGTGAAGAATGACTTTCGGAATATGAATATTAAAACTGTATACTAATTTTTATATTAAAACAAACAAAATTTTTTAATTTTCAATAAAAATGAAGACATGATATGACTTAAAATGCAACGAATAATTTATAATAAATTCATAATATTACAGCAAAAGCATTAAAATTAGACTAACATTTGTGATAAAACAGGTTTCTAACATCAAAGGAATCAAAGGAGTTAATCTTATAAATTAACATAAAATGAAATATATTATAATAAATAATAATAAATTATAATAAATAACAAATATTTAAAGAAACGATAAAATTTGTATTTTCGAATTAAAAATATAATATCGTTAATAAAATATTTTTATTACAAAAAACGAAATTTTTTCATTTCATTCTTAATTTTGACAAATATTTCTATTTCATATATTATCTCTTATGTTGATATTGGATGGTATTAAATCCTATCCCAACAAATTAAGCACTGTCCTCAATCCTAACTTACTCCAGATCATGTTCTGAACCAAGCCATTATTCGCTCCCACTTTGAACTTGGAGCTACACCTATTGAGATCCACCATGGACACCGGGCTTCGGAACTAGCCGATCTCGTCACCAATACTTTCGGTGAACTTTAGACTTTTTGGTTTTTTTGCACTTTGCACTTATGCTTAGGTACGACATCGAAAACAACATCTCTTATATTTAATATTTTTTAAATACATTTTTATTGAATTACATTTACAAATAACATTCTTAAATTAAAATTATTATGTAAACAGTACTGATTAGATACACATAAATTATTTTAAAACAATTTATCTCCCTCCTCCGAGTTTTCCTAACAAAGAAAATGCCTTATATTGCTTTTTTGTCGACTAACATTAAATTTCTGGAATATCATTTACAATAAAGGCATTTTAATATATACAGCAACATAATATTATAAAATGTCATTAAATATTGCCTAATATTTTGAAGTGTTAAATCAAAGGAAAGAATACCAGTTATTAATTTTTGATTATTCTCATTATATATTTAGTATTTATGAGTTAATATTTTCTAAAATTCAGTTTGCAATTCAAATAAAGAAAACCAACAAATATTATGATTACCATGTGTAATTGTATTTCCAAAAAACTTAATAATTCATTCACTCACTTTTTTTTAATGATGCAATTAATTATACTGTTTGAATAATATTTTTCTACAGCTCTTGTACACATTCAGATTCAATTTTAAAGAGGTGGACAATGAGCAACTTATTAACACTCCAATATGTAATAACTAAATAGTCATCAAATTCACGAATTCCTTTGTAAACGTTCAGTGAACTATTCAATATGAAAACAAGTGAATCCTTCAAACATGAAAACCTTTTCACATAAGTTTTACTTTTTTCTTACAGTTAAGACGATGTCTTTCAATCGAACAATTAAATAAATTAACCAATTATTCAATACTTCCTTTTTACTTTTTAACATTTTTGCTACATGAATTAATTCTTGAAAAATTGATGAATTAATAATGTAGCATAAAAAATTTTAATATGTTTCTTGCGTAGATAAAGAAAATAATTCAAAGTGTTATTTTTTTATAAAAGTTAGAAAGAGGCTCTAAATTTATTTTGAGTTAAATTTTATTAAATAGGAATATTTCAAGATTGTAAAATAAGAAAGGTAAATAAAATAAGCTTACTAACTATTTATTGGCAAAGTGCAACACATCGATTTAAAAATAACACAAATGACAAGATTAAAAAATAGTGAAACATTTTTTCATTGTGTTGTCTTTTTTTATTTTAATTTAGTCATAAAAATGCCATTTTATGTGAAAAAAAATTAATATATTTAAATATTATTTCAAAAATAATGAAATCCAAAATGTTGTTATTTTTTCTAAATTAGAATTAATAAATAATATTAACTAGAAAATGAAAAAATAGTAGCAAGAATAAACAAGGACATTTATTAACTAATTTAAAATTACATGACATTATTACAAAATGAAGTTACAACACTATTTTTGCCTAGCTTCTTATGGATTAAACTTTCATACATTTAATGAAAATAATATATGTAAATATATATAACCTCGAAGATTTTTTCTCCTTAAAAATCTACTATTGAAGAAAACATAATTTTGTTTGAAATGTAAATAAATTTCACACAAAAATAGAGTTTGATGTTAGTTTACTTTCTTAATACTTTTCGATAAACATTGTTTCATTATTAGAACATAAGTCAAAATGTTACTAAATTTATTTTCAGATGTTCACGTTTAAAAATATTGAAAACAGGCAACAATGCTCAACTTCAATAATCGAATAAGATATGATGTATTCTGATCATGGTATATTTGACTAGTTAAAAAGTAAATATCATCTGATGTTTTAAAATTAAACTCCATTAGAAAAAAAGATAAATTAAAAGTTAACAAACTGTGCTTATAAAAATAGCTGCAAAATTTCTGAAGAAAGTCAGATGTTTCTTTATTATTCGACTCTAAGCATTATAGATTTTATTTTTCAAATTATATATTATTTATGCGCGAACGTGTTAAGAATTTCCTGTTAAGAATATTTTCTTAAATACCATTAAGTACCTGTTACAGCATGTTTCTATTAGAAGCTAAATTGTCTCCTTTTAGAATTACATATATAATTTAAACCTATGAGAATTAAATTTCATGGATGTTAATTAAAATAAATATAAATTTAAGCCTATGATATACCTAATATAAGGTATTTGGAAATTTATTTTTCATCTTTTTCTTACATCTCTAAGCGAAGTTATGAAATATTAATCCTAAAATAATTACAATCACAGCAGTGCTTTTATAATATTTTATCTCTGTATATATCATCTCAGAAGAGTAAATTTGAAGCTCAATTTTGTAAGAACTGAAATATGATTTTCAAACAAACATTTTGAGGGAAGCCTGAGCGTCAGAAAGATGAAAATGATGGAAACGATTTTAAAGGTCGTTTTAATCCAACTAATTCGCAATTTAAATTTGCGTACAGTTAAATATTTATAAATAGAAATTTAAATGTTTAACAGAAGGCTCCTAAAATTCCAGTATGCCCAACAGACTTAAAATTTTAATTTCTTTTTCTGCTACTTAATTGCTATGTGAATAACTAATGTTAAGTATCAGTTTTTTATGTAAATACTGTAAAACTCGTCTTACAATACTTGCATTTTTTCATGATCTACTGTAGGTATGCTGTTAACGAATAGAAATTACAAAACATCATACTCTAATTTATATTTCCAACACACTTAACTTGTTAACATAAAAGTATTGAGACAATAGAATTTTTTTGTACATTTTAGAAAATCATATTGACAAATGATTTTAATGTTTTTATTCAATATTATTTTGTTAAAAGTGACATTGTTCGTATTTGTGCTTTTGTTTTCCTTTTATTTTAATTTATTTTTATTGTGTTCAATGTTGAAATTTTTTTAAATATCTGCAATTTAACATAAAATAAAAACTTTGATTACAATTAATGAGTTCTTACATGGGAAAGTGCAGTTTATTTATTAATTCTTGATTTCGATTTAAGATGCTATGAATCTCAAATTGGGCAAGCTCTAGGTGACAATCCTTCTTTACTTAATATTTATTATTTTATTAACTGCAATGGAGTGACAGCATATTCGTGTGCACAATTCCTATGAAAAAAAATACTTCCTCATCCTTTTCATTAAGTGACAGTATCCGTCCTTATAAAAGTGAAGGTCCTCACTTAAAATAACCACATTGACAAGAGTATGTCAGTTGTTCACTAATGGGAATTAAAGAAATACATGAGAGTTGAAATAAAAATAGACATATTAATATTTTTTATCCAGAGGAAATAAGACTATGTTAACTGTGATTTTATTTGAATGTAACTTAAATTTGGAAATAAAAATGTTCATTTTAATGCATATTTACTTAGAACTTATGCGTTCTTAAGCAACTCTATTAATTAGATCTTATTTTGGTAGTCTTACACTGTTTTACTTTTACTTCATTTACATTTATTGTGTTTTTATTTTTTTATTGTATATATTTTTGTGCGTATTGTACTAGTTACAGCTTCATTTGTAGATGCATAAAGTTTATAAATGCAATAATATACAGTATATTTTATTTTATTTGTATTTGTAGTAAAGATGCAACATAGTTTTAAACGATTGGATACTGAATTATTTGGTTTATTTGTTCATTTATTTTTAAATTACTAATTTATTTCATAAATTATAAGGTTTAATATTTAATGTGTTAAAATTAAACTATTTTCATTTTTATTCATAGTTATTTAAAAATGTAAATTTAAAAAGATTTAAAAAAACATTGGTCTGATAAAAATACATTCCCATTTAAAATAATGCAATATAATTTCTGTAGCAAGCTCTGTAGCGTTCCTATTATATTTAAAATGCATTTTAAGCCTACCAATCATAGAAGAATCTCCACGTAAGAATTTTCTATATTAATGGTAACAAAATATTGAAATATCTTGATAAATCTCATTTTATTAATCTTATCAAATTAATATAATGAGTATTCCATCTGTTTAATGGAGTCCTTTTTTTCAAGAAAAGCAATTTCCAATTTAGCTAAATGAGAAGAAGCATTGTCAGCAAGTAGAACGAATTCTCTGATAATAATTTTTTGAAAAATATCCGAAAGATATTTGAAAATACTTAGACGATTGTGATAATTATACGCAATTCGAGTTTAGATTTGATGATGTGTTTCCTCAAAAAAGGAATACAGTTTTTTAAGATGCATTGTTTTTCCATATTTTTCTGAATACTTTTTTTACGTTTACAGACATTCTCATTTCAAGTATTAGAACATTTTTATATAAGTTTTCCTTTTAACACATATAAACAATGGTATTAAGGTATTACTAGTAATGTGCATCTTGAAAATAATGTAGCTAAAAATAAAGTTTAAAAATAAATTAAATTCTTTTTTACAAATTTTGGTGTTCAATTTAATTATAGAGATTTTAGGATCAAATTGTTTTTATACATAAACTCACATGAATGATTTTTAGACAAATTTTGGATCCATGTAAAATTATTTTCATAATCTTTATTAAGTACTACAATTACTGTTGATCGTTGGCATTTTATCAGGAGTTCATTATCAGCCAATTTCATTATTTTTTGGCTTCTTTGAATAAGACCCAATGACGGATTTTAAATTTCTTGAGTACTACATGAGACGAGACTTTTCTTTCAATCGTTAATTGTAGACGTGCATTTTTCTCTATTTTGAACCTATTTAAAAATAATAAAAATAATTTTTTAAGATATATCATTTTAATGATAATATATCTTAGAATAAGTAGTGTGAAGTTAGATTTAGTATTTGATGGTATTTAAGCAGTAAAATTATGTATCAATCAAAATAAAATGTTAAAAGAAAACCTATTTGTTAAATTCTTCAAATTAAAATTACCAAATAATCTTAAACGTTTGATAATATTTTGAGTAAATTAAAACAGTGGTTTATTTTTAACGTTTAATAACATTTTCATTTTCTTATATATTTTCTTTAAAATTAATAAGGTGTATTACTAACATAAGTAAGTTTTATTTATTTTGCAATAAAGAAAAACGTCTATCTTTAAATTTAATTATGTTTAGTATAAAGATTCACTAACTTACTTTATCTTATCTGATAAAAATAAAATAAAATACAGTCATTTTAATTTTTAAACTAATATAAAAATTTAAAAAGTGAAACGCAGTATATAGATGATTTGTTTAATAATGAAATGCATGACAATTTCAAGAGTAAAATATTATAAACGAGGACAGTTTAATGCAAAATTTTAGTAAAATAAATTCAGAAAATCCAAATTTAAAATTACAAACTACTTACAAACTAAGATTTAATTTTAATGCTTCTTTTAAAATTGAATATAAAAATTGAAATATAATTTCGAATGCTGAATATTTAATAGTTATATTTTATAAAATAAAAAGAAATTAGTAAATATTTTAACGTTCAACTAGAGTATTGTTTAGTTAAGAGATATTTAAATTAAGAATAATGAGGGAGAAAAATCATTATGCAAAAGGAGAATATTGTTTAAATAATGTGAGGCGACATTTATTTATTAAAATCTTCATTTCAAAGTTTTGTTTCCTCATATTTTCCTTTTAGAAATTTTTAAATAACTAATTTATTCAATTAAAAGTATTTTTTATTATTATTATTATAAAAATAAAATTTATGTTAAAAATAGCTATCAAATTAGGTGATATGCCCCTGATTACACAAATTACTGTAATTATTTAAATAAATTGCGATTATGTTAATTACCATAACCTTACGTACACATTATAAAATATTTTGTAAAGCAATTAAAATTACATTACATTTTCATGCATTGTTTAACTTTTCTTATGTTAAAAATTAGTTTTCAAATATCAATATTTATGTAACTTTTATCTAAATATAAAATATTTCATGTGCTATAATAATTATTTTTTAATAATTATTTCTTCAGTCAAAATATTTATTATAATTATTTCTTCAGTCAGTATTTTTATTAAATAAATATTTTAAAGATATTCTCCTTCATGAAAGTTTGAGAAAAAACTTAAACAATTTTGAAAGTTAAATTAAAAACCGCAAAAAACTTTTAATTGCATGATATATGTTTACTTTAATGCTAAATTTTAATATTAACTAAAATAAAACTAATCTGAATATTTATCATTTTAATGAAATCATTTGAATGTGCTATAAGTTAAACATGCAAAAATGTTCTTTCATTAGAAATTCACCATTTTGTAGAGATTTTTACCATTATAAAGAAAATACATTCATTAAATTTTAAATCACAGAATTATTTTGCATTTCTTGCTAAAAGATAAAAAGTCCTCTTTCCTACCATGGAGTTTATATTTTAGGTTACGTACAGTGAAGTGAAGTGAATTAAAATTAGAATTTCATTTGTGATATCAGATATATCTATTCATTGATAAATTCCTAAATTGTACAATAGGGATCTGTCAAATAAAAGATATATATAATATTATAAATATTTACATTTAGAATTTTGTTGTAGCGAACTTTACTGAAATTTTTGATTTCAGAACTAAAATATTTTTATCATGGATTAATAAAGGCTGTAATTTTTATTTTTAGGTATTTAACACAAAATTGCATACATTTTAAATGCATATTATTATATATTTTGTTGTCGATTTAAAATTATATATTCCGAAAATGGATTATAAAATTAAATGTATAGTTGAAATTCTATTTTATATAAATCCAGTTTTTATTGTATTATTATTGTTGTGAATCAGTAAAAAGATATCTCTTCTATCAGCTATTTTTGAAATAAATAAAAGCCTTACTTTATGCTAAAATTAGTTTAAGTATTCATTTTCGTTAATAATAAACACGAATTTTAAAAAGATAATTCATTTATTTTCATACTATTCAAAAACAATTCTTAAATATAGTTACTTCTTTTATGTGCCTTAATTAAATACTTTCCCTTTTTAAACTTTTCAGTCATTGTTATGATGATGAATTTTTTTGTATCAATTTGTTATGTGAACCAAATCAACCATATCATTACTAATTCTTTTCCGTTATTGTAATGATAATGAAATCTTTTGTATCAATTTATTATGTAAACCAAATTTCGTCTGCTTTTGTTAGAAAAGTATTTAAATTAATTAAAACCAATCTAGATTCATTAACGCACAATGAAAGCCATTAAAATTTTACTTTTTAGAATGGTAAATTTTGACGCAGAATTTTAGTGTTTAAATAAAGTCCTTATTTGATTACAAAATAAGTTTCCAAAAGATCTTATCTGTTAAATAACCATAAAAGGGGTACACATTTTTTGAAAATGAAAATAATTTAATTTATTTCTTTCACTCTAGCTTTCATTTTGACGGCAAATAATATTTCCCATAATATATGCCTGAATATATAAGTAATATTTAAACTTTGTTGTTAGAAAATAATTGTTCAAATAAGAATATTCACATAAATTTATTTATACAAAAAGCTTATTTCATTATAAGAAATTATGACATCCATAATCTTGTATTAAATGAATAATTGGAAAAAAATATTAATGCAATTTTATATTTCTTTCATAATTTTTTTTTAAATATTTCTTTTCAGAAATAATCAATGGCATCATTAAAAAAGAAAAATAATATTATTTCATGTGCTGTAGAAAATACTTCATATTGTATATTTTATATATTTTAATGTTTTATATTGTTGTCTTAAAATATGCTACTTGAAAAATGTGCTAAATATATCCAAAAGTTAGAAAAGATTTTCTAAACAGACGAAACAGTTTATATTATAAACTTTATGATTTTATGCTTTATAAAGAAATATATTATTAAAATTTTCGATTATTTAAATTTTAAGTGAAATATCAAAAAATATGTTCTGAATTTATCTATACAAAATTTTCTAAATGAAAATATTAGCAATAAAATATTTCTCCCTTGTAGAATTTGTGGAATGTAAATATTTATAAAGAGACTTTTCAAGAATAGTTGAAATTAACAAACTTAAAACTTTAGAAATCATATTTATTTCCATACAATCCATCAATATTTCTCTACAGAAAGTTTCGAATTTCATTCGAATTTTATTCCTATATTTTAATTTCAATGTTCTATTTCTATTATATTTAGTGAAACATTTAGATTTAAAATGAAAATATAAAATATGTAAAATAGCAACTAAAGACATATTACTGCATATTGATAAAAAAAAATTTTTAATATTAGTTTATAATAAATTTATTCTTATTTGAAAAATATTAAATATAAATGTAGAAAGATGCTTACAGATTGAATTATCTTAGAATATGATTACAAAGTAAATTTAAACTTGAAACAATATTTGATATAAAAGCTTATAGATTGAAAGTAATCTTATTGTCAATTGGTCGAAAGAGCATTTCACTTTTCTCTTATGAATTGAATTATAAAAGTAAGAAATATAATAAGTATAAAGTTTAAAGCTTTGCATGTATTAAACTCAATTTACAAATTAATTTAAAAAAAAAAATATTCAAAACGGATGTGAAAATTTGTAAATTTTTTTTATCTTTATGCAGATTTTGATTGCTTCATTCAAAATTATTCTTTCCATACTTTTCGTAGAAATAATATAATCAGAAATTTGCTTGAAAATGTGAACCACTTTTAATTTCAGACCTCAATACTAGAAAGAAGAATAAATGTAAAAAAACATCTATTTCAAAATTATTCAGTGCAATTAGTTGCTAAATTACAAAAATACTTTTACAGTAGATTTTAAGAAATTTTTTTTCTCCGATTATATATGAAAAAAAATTAACAGTGTGAAAAAACTTTATAAATGCTCTTTATCTAATTTATCCTATAAAAATTTACCTAGTATATGTAATAAAAATATTTATGCATAATTTTAAGTCAAAATATTTACTTAATTCTTAAATCGAAAGTTTATTTATGTTTCTATAGAAAGGAAACGTATAGTATGGTTTTATTTAAAGTTGTATATTTTAGAAATAAGTACGGATCAGAACATGTCAGTCCTTTGAATAATGTTGAAATGGTTAAGAATCCTTTTTCACATAAGCTGTTCATAGTACAGTAAAATCCCTTATTTCGTATATTGGAGGTATTTTGTACTAAAGGAAAAACATGCTATGTATAATGTAAAAATCCCTATTCAAGATAGTGAATCATAATTCCTACATCATTCTTAAGCTGAGAATAAGAAATATGATATGAAAAACTGAATTTGTGTGAGTGAAAAATTTCGATGGAAAAGCAAATATTTCTTAAAGTTATATATTATTTTGAATATTAAGCTTAAATTTAAAATATTTTTTAATTTATTTATTGTTAAAAATATTTTAAATTTAAGATGATTAAGCTTAATTTTACATCAATATATTCTTTTGTAAATCGAACACATGTAATTATAAAAAGGTAAATTATGGATGAATTTTATATATATATATATATATATATATATATATATAATCTGTGTCTGCATCTTATTGATCTGGAAACATTTTGCCATTTATTAATATGTTTACTTTTTATTACATTCTATTTTACAACTAATTTCACTTTTTTATTCCATTTAGTTGTATTAAGTATAATATGTGCAACTTTATTTAATAAATTGTGTTTAATGTACTTTTATAATTTTACAGAAGTATGTTTGAAATATATTTTTTGCTTTACCATTATTATTAATTTCATAACGTGTTTCTAATGAATCAGAGTTTAAGTTGCATCTTAAGAGTCATTCTTACAGTAGAGAGTAACAAGCCAAATATACTGGAAATTCCTTTGATATTTCAGCGGAAAGATTTCGCTTGTATGGAATTTAGCAAAGCAAAATATTAACGCTTGAGTAATCCTTTGGTATTTCTCATGACAGCTTGAAACTTGTGTTGACTCCAGCTAAGGAAAGAAAATTTACTTAGATATCCTAAATTTTGCAATTCTTATTCTTATGAAGCAGTTGTCAAAAATATGTCAGTGAAAAATATTGTGTGATTACATAGAAAAGAATAAATTTATGCTACCTGAATTTTTGGTACATATAATATAAAGAATCTTACATTTTGACTTGTGTGCATATCATAAGAAAATATAAGGGTAGTATGTCTGACTATACATTTATTTCAACTCTAAAAATTATAGTTTGAAGTTTTATTTACAAATGTATTTACTGAATAAAAAAGGATATATAATAAAAATGAATGAAATTGCAGTTTTTATGTAATTGTATCTACAATTTGATAAAAACCCATATAAATAATAAACAAATAAATATAACAACATTATGAAGATTCTTCTAAAGGGGTTTCTAAAACTATAAATTAACGTACTTTATTTCTGAAATGTTTGTTTCATTATTAGAATAGGTGTTTTCATATTCCTTTCACTTTCATTCATTTCATATTACTTTTCACTTTAGATATTACTTTATATATTACTTTTATACACATATTACTTATACACATACACATATTACTTTTCATTTCATATTATCTTTCACAAGTTTTGACTTTAATGACATTAAAAGAAGCAGGCCACATATTGAAATTATTATCAAATTTCTTCTAATGCCATTTTCCTTACATTGGGACTAATTTTAATTGCAGATTATAATTTTCAATGTATATATAAAAAACAAAAGCTGTAATACAATGTTTTGGTAATCAAACATATGACGGTTGAATTAAATGCTAGACCATATCCATTAAGCTTTCAGATTACCTAAATTATGTTGAAGATTATTTTTGTTTTCTTTATTCTTTGAATTTGCACAAATAGTATGATATATATTTTTTTGTTTGCTTAGAAATCATTTTTAGGAGTAATTAATGAATTAGTTTTTAAAATAAGCTAAAGAATACCGGAAACTTATTTAGATGATTTTTTTTTAATTCATGCAGTATTCGTATCTATTTTTAATGTAAAACATATTAAAAGATTTTGTGAATGTAGTTTAGAGTTTTTTTATCCTATTTATTTCTTGAATACCAAACATCGCAGAGAGTCAAATTTTGACAATCAAATTATAAATTGTGTTTACATAATTTGAAATATGGTAAAATTAAGGATTTCATAGTTTTATAATAAATGAAGTTATAGAATTCTATAATTAGAGAAACTGTGCTTATATTGAATGCATTAATTACATTTTAGCAAAGAAATTATATTTTTAAAAATTCTATATTTAAATGAATCAATTAAAATTACAAATAAGGTTCAAAAACATAAAATTGAAAAATTTTTTGGTGTGACTGTAATTGTTATGTTTCGTTGTAAATTTGCTCAGAAATAAAACACCAATTCTTTAACCACTTCTGTAAAATTTAATATAAAATATTGTTTTCAGTTTTATTTCTATTGGTTTTTTAGCTTTTATCTTATAAATCACTTTTGATTTAGTTTTATTTAACAAACGATAATACTTCTTTGAATTTCAGGATATCAATTTGAATAAACATCCTTCAAATGTTCATTGTAAGGAAAAATATAAATATTGAGCTATCGTTTGAAGATTATAATTATATGTCACTTAGCTAAAATTATTAATGTCTTAACTTCTAGCTTTATTAATACAATAATTAAAAAATAACTATATTTTTTTCTAATTCTTGCTTTTTTTAAAATAGCGACAGATATTTAATTATCTATTCTCTAAAATCGATTTTGTATAGTGACATATAAGAAAAAATAAATTAATAGAATGTTAAAAATTTGAAAATTTAAAGGAAAAACTTTAATGGTTATCATATCTTTATTATGTTATATTTACATAAGGGGTTTATTTATAAAAGAAATATTTTGTTTCTAATGTCCCGCCGACAAAATTAGATTGTTAAAATGAAAACAAATTCGTTATTGAATAGAGCACTCCCATTGAAAGGGGAAGTACGACTTTGGCTCATTGATGGCTGCACCATCTGGATCTTCCAATTTAGAGATTGAAGCTAGAGAATATACATGACCTGGCTCCAAACATCCCCAAAGGTATTAATTTGGACTGATAACATGGAGGACATTACAACCAGGTTAAATTTTCTCAGTCGTCATTAGTGAACACTACGCATCTTCAATTAAGCCGGGATTCGAACTCACTTCTTTCTGGTGACGAGAATGACGTCCTAATTAACCTTGTCATCATGGTTCTTGTAACAAAGCATTAAAAATAATATTATGGAGTTAAAGCTAAAAGAAGCTAATGTTTTAAAAATATATGTTAAATATCAAAGTCAAAATATAAAAAATATGTGCTCAAAACCTGACCAAAGCGTTGGTTATTTTAATATTTCACTATTATTCTACCAGTATTTTGATCACAAATGTTTGTTCTTAATAAAAAATAAATAAATAGAACTAAACGTCATGTTTCTGATTAAATTAATGAGAAACTAAAAGAAATATGAAATTTATAATTTGAATATTTTTAGTTTTATATCATAATATATTTTACGATTCCTTCAAGGAAACGGTACTGACAGTTTAAACTCTGTTATTTATATTAAATTAAATTAAATGTTTAATGTCGCAACATGAAAATGAATTTCTTGTTCCGGCCTCCGCCGGTATATATCGTGTAGGAAACAGCATCGGCATTAGTCGCATGCAAGATTTGGAGTTCTCTGATTTCGATAGAGGTATAATTATTAGGTATCACAAATGTGGCCGTTCCTTAAGGGACATATATAGCAATCTGAAATACTCAAAATCGACAGTGGCCTATGTAATTAAAAAGCGGAAGGTGAGAGGTGATTTCGAAATGTGCCCCAAGTCAGCAGACCAATGAAACTGGGAGACAGAAACCGACGAATGCTGCCAAGGGAAATTCGGAAGAACCTCACCCAACCGGTGGCCTTCATCCGCGAGGATTTTCAACAAGCACCCGGGAGTATTGTTGCATTGAATATCATTCGTAATAAAGCACATCTACTTGGTTTTCATGATCGTTCTGCTGCCCATAAGCCTTTGATCGCAAAGTCCAACCACGCTGCGTTAATGTGGTGCAAATCACGTCGAAATCGGACTATCGATCAGTGGAAACGGGTTCTTTGGAGCGAAGAATCAATCAATCACTCTTAACCGTTCAGATGGTAGGGTCTGGGTCTAGCGTCTGCCTGGAGAACGTTTCCTACCAGAATCCATTGTGCCAACAGTCAAATTCGGTGGAGGTGGAATTATGGTCTGGGGGTGTTTCTCTTGGTATGAACTGGAACCCTTGGTCCCTATTCATGGTAAGCTCAACACCGAGGCCTACTGCACCATTTTGGATGACAATGTGCTTCCTAGGTTGTGGCTCTCTTATAGGTTGGACCCCTGTTACTTTCAGGACGACAATGTCAGTTGTCATGCTTCCAGTTAACCAAGGCTTGGTATGGTACCAATGAAGTTCATTCAATGGGCTGGCCTGCCCAGAGACTAGACCTAAACACTATCTAGAGCCTCTGGGACGAGTTGGATATCCGAATTAAGGTGTGCACTACCCGTTCAAAATCGGTGAAGGAACTTGTATTTATACTCCAAGCCGAGTGGAAGAAAATACCACTAGCTGTAATACAAAGACTTGTGAAAAATATGACCTGGATGGCTCATGCTGTGACTGGCTCTCGTGAAGGCTCTACCAACTACTGATTTTGAATGAAGTTAGTTTTTCTTTTCTGTCTCAGGTGTCCAAATACATATCGGTAGACAGTGTATATCAGTACTTATTGGTAGACAGTATATATATATATATATATATATATATATATATATATATATATTAGAGAAGTGGTAATTGCACACTCTATAGTATTTTAAAAATTAAATAAAGTGATAACATAAAACGCTGTGTTCATCATTTGTAAATAAAAACAAAATAACTAAGGCAAAATATTTTTACACAATACATGATTAAATAATAATTAGAACACATACATTAAAAGAAGGTATGTTAATTTTTTAAAAATATCTCTCTTTATTTCAAAATTTAATATAGTGGGTACAATAAATATTGTGCAAGGAACTTTTGTATATGTAAAAATGATTACTAAAAATATTATTTTAGTCATGGTTCATTGACTAACTTTGATAGACTATTTTTGAAACCTGTTGTTGGAACTCACTTTCAAAAATGGTCTATCAACTAACTATATGTAAAGTCCTGTCGTCATGGTTGGCTTTAAAATACAATTTAATGTTACTAAATTAATATGTGTATATGGAGTGATTTGTTCTGATTTAATTTACAGTATTGGTTTCAATACTTACACAATTTGTGCTTGGAATTAATACTATATTCATTATATATATAATAATATGAAAAGAGTTAACTTTTTGGAAAAGTCATTTTCCAATATGAGTTTTATTGAGAAATATAAAGTTGGTACACAGCCTTTTTTACACAATAAAAATAGTTAGTGGAAAAAAAATTCATTCGTTATTAATTGGAGCTTCATTCAAAGAACCTATTTTTAAAAGACACGATATTTGAATTTAACACTCTGTAAAATACAGCTGAAAAAAAAATACTTAGATTTTCTTAAATAAATGTTTCCCTCAGGGTGTATTAATTTAACTACATTACTAAAAACATCAGTTTGGAAGCAAAAATGTCCATTCTAATATTAATTTTTCTTGATAATTTTAAAAAAAAGAAGGCAAAACTTAAATATCCATCCTCTGTAATTATATCAGAAAGTATGTAAGGTAACATAATATTATTCTAATAAGATTATTTTGAATAATAATATGCATGAGAGAAGTGTCAACTAAGCTTAACTAATCAAATATTATAGTACCATGTAACGTTACGGAAAATTATTTAGTTAAACCTTAATCTAAAAATATCTCAGAACTGAATAAACTAAAAAATCTCTTACTAATGTCTTACCTCTTACGAAATCCCTTTCAGGTACTAATTCGAATACACATAATATATTTTTTGATCAACTGAAAAAAAAGTCTTTGAACACAGTATAGAGTGCTAATAAAACAAAAAATCTATGAAAATTGTTACGTTTGATTAGTATTAAACAATAAGTTTTAATATATGGGCTAATTTTAGTATAAAAATTAGTGTTAGAAGAAAATTTAATATGCCTTACTTGACAACGGACTAGGAGGGATTATATTTTTCTTTAGTTATGAATTATTTCGAATATTTCTTTATCTTAAAAATTTAATCTCTCTAGATATAAATTTTTAAAGAAAGAAGCATAAAAGTTCGAGTTAAAGCTTCATTACAACAGCTACGTCATATGATATTGAAAATGTATGACAAATACAACGTCGGTAGAAAGAAAATTT
>JAPDSC010104869.1:0-21462 GCA_026290005.1 Latrodectus geometricus | reverse complement strand
TATATATATATAAAGAAAAAGCATATCGAAACATGTATGCTGACAGACTTTTCTGCACAAATGTTTGTGATACTCAATAATTTAAATATTGCTTTCATATTTTTAATATGGGCATTGGCAACTACTTTTTAAATTGAATGTATTTTCAGAAATACCCTCTATTCAAAAATTTCAGAATATTCAGATTATAAATGTAGGAGCATTGTACTTAGAAGCATTATTCGAGTATTTAAAAGTGATGTAGTGAAAAATAATCGATGGAAACTGATAAAATATATTTCTAAATTAAAATAATTCTTGTTGTTTTAGTTAGAAGACAAATATTCAATATTTATCCTAAGAAAGTTTTCTCTATTCAGTAATCCAAAAAACTATGAAATGTGGGCTAAAAATCCGAGAAAATTAATATTAATAAAATTGCAGCATTTTTCCATTTAGTAGATTTAAGAAATCAAACAGTATATTTAAATAGAAATGCAAAAATTAAATTTAGTTTAAGTTGTAGTTTCAATATAATTTTAACCATAGATTCTCTAAATAAAGTATAAATAAATGTAAAAAAAGTTAAATATACAATAGATATTTTTAAATTAAAAATTCAATATAATGCAAGTAAATTTATGAATGATATTTTTTACGAAAAAAAGTCTAATTTTCATATAATCAAGTTTCTCGTGAAAGGTTTTAGTTTCATTTCTTTATAATACTTATATTAGCACTTTTTATAAAATGAACTTGTATTGATACTATTTTAAATTTCTTTCACGTTATTTTGATCGGGAACATAGATTTTCATTGAAGTATTGAAAAAATAAACAAATAACTTTTAGTTTACATTTTTTTTACTAATAACTCGTGCTAAATATTGTTCATATAACCACAATTTAGTGTCATATAAGTATCGTAAAGGACTTACAATGACAAATATAATCTCAAATTCCCACTATTCTGAATATTTGTAACCTAAAAACACATTCTACAAAAAATATTAGATTTTTAAAAAATTAGGATTGAGTCAAACTTTTACGAATCTATTTTCCAAATATCACTTCAAAGGGTAATAAATAGTGGCTTCACATTTGTTACTTTCTGCCTCATCGAACAAAATGCACATTTTATGACCAAAAGAATTTTCTTTTTTTTAAAAAAAAAAAAAAAAGTGGGAACTTTGAAAAAGGAATTCAAGTTCACTGTCCCCTGGCCAGCATCGGAAATGGGAAATGGGCGTTTGTAACTAAGGAGACCATGTGAAGTTAAGATGTGTCGTCATCCACAGTAAACAGCCTCTGGCCAAAAAACTGCTTTATATGAGAAAAAAGACATTGCATCTTTTGAACGGGAGGGAGTCTTTTCATCTTTTCCACCCCCGTCTCTCCATTGCTGTTGTGGTGATGGTACGTCGACCTAAATGCTATTTTTCTCTTTTGATGTGAAAAAAGTCTGGCTTTTGCGGTTTCCAGAGATTTTATATTTTTTCCGTGGCAATATAGAATGGGGGAAAAAAAGAATATTTTCCACTTTTATACGGCCAATGTCAAGTAATTTTAAGTTCGAAATTTTTAAAGGATAAAAAGTTGAATTCCATTTTGGAACGGAAAAGATACTTCATCAAAGTCACAGATCTTATAATTTATGGTGCTGTTGTTTTGGAATAACGATAAATAATGAATAATAAGTTTTACGTTGCTAATTAATGTCCTACAAAGTCATATTAATCAAAATATTGTTTTGGTACAAAAATCAAAAATTTGTTTGTATATCAACAATATCTATATAAATATATATTATACGTAATTATGTCTATCTATATGTTTTGCAACATTCTGGGTGAAATTGGGATGGAGTAACAGGAAACCAGTTTGTTGAAATTTTAGCATGGTCAATATGACGAAAGAGGAAAATGTTTTGCGCATTAACTCTATTGTTTCTGTAATAGTAAAAAATAATTGAGGATTAACAAGGTTTTTACTCTTCATTTAGTTAGATATATATCATTCTGTGTTTTTGAAATTTATTTACTATCACATTCCTATGTCTCTGTGGAGAATATGAAAAAAATTTAATTTAAGTTTAAAAAGCCACTTACAACTAAGACAGATTGCTTCATCATGCAATCTCCTATGTTCATTTTCATCAAAGATATGTAAAGAAAATAAACACAACTTTTTTGTTTCTATTTAGAATTCCATTTTTCCTCTGCTCCTCATTCACCTTTTTTATAAATGTAATGCATGAATGATATATTTTCGTTTTGCAGATAGATTAAAGTTAATTTGTAAGCTTCTTGGTCTGCTAAATTATCAATTATTTAAAAGCCGCGGTTTCCTGGATGGTTAGGGCCTTGTTCTCGTTACCGGAAGGTAGTGATTTCGAATCCCGGCTCAGCTAAGGATGCGTCGTGTTCACTAATGGCGACTGGGGCACGTAAAATATGTCGTTGTCGCAATGTTCTGCATGTTCCCATTCCAAACTAATATCTCTGGGGGTGTTTGGAGCCAGAAATGGGTCTTCTCAGGTTTCAATCCCTAAATTGGAAGGCCCAGATGGTGCTGCCATCTATGAATCAAAATAATACTTCAACCTTTTTACGAGGGTGGTCTGTTAAAAATCGGAAGACGCTGTTTCGGACTTCATTCACCCTGTCACTAACAGGCGGTCTTGGTTTCGCCAAGTGGCATAAGTAACAACAATAACATAATAACATCGACTATTCAAAGTAAATCTGCTACTTTATAATAACATTTATTCAACTCGTGGATGGTCATTCTATTTAGGAAGAGGATGCACTATCTTAGAATGGAAGAAAACTAATCACTTTTGTTTATGTATCAATATCGATGAGAGCCTAAGAATTCCCTCGGTGTCTTGTTTCTTTAGGAATCAATGCAATATGCTTCATAATAATACTCTATTCTCTTATGCAGTAAAAATCAGCCTCTTTCAATTCTACTCTCATAAACAATAATATTTCATTCACGTTTTCAAACAACTTGATGCATAAAACTAAGATACTGAGCAAGAAGAAAATCTATCGTTCATCTATTTATCGTATTCAATACGTTACTATAAGAAATTACAAATTAGAAACTCTTACTTATGATTAGAGTATAATGACAACTAGGTGCACTTACGCTTAAACGAAATAAATCTCTCAGCATTATGATAAATATTCGCAATAATTTTGATGTATCATGGCTATGTTAATCGTAGTAAATTAATGTTACGATAATCGTCTTAAAACTGAAATGTATTAAAATAAAAATGAATGTCTTTAAATATGAAATGTTTTGTCATCATGTCCTTCTATGATCAATCATTATCTGACAATTACAAATTCAAAGGTCAGAAAAGCAATACACCTAACTAATATTTAAGAATATTCTCATGAGGACGCAGAACTGCCATAAAATAATTTGTAATGACACTAATTGATAGCTGAAAGCATTTTAGACAACAGTCACTTCATGAATCCTTGAAAATAATCCATACTCCTACAAGGTATGAATACAAAATACAAGAATCCAAAGATTATGAAATGATGTAAATGTTTTCTGAGTAGCACTTTGTTGTTGCATTGCACATCCCCAAGTTTAGCGGTGTTTAATCAAGTCCATGAAACTATGCACCCTGAAGAAGTCCAAACCTAAATTGGGACTATCAGTAAGATCCTAGAGAATCCGAGACAAGCATGAATTTATTCGGACTTAGATGACCAATATCATTTTTAAAATCCGAAGATTATTTCTGGATACACTTTTAACAACTTATCAGTTTACAATGCTTCTCTTGGAATTTTCCAAATCCGTTAGAATGCATAACGGACATGAATAAATGTAAGTGATCATAAGTCATTGAATAAAAGTACAGGATGCAGTTTATCATATATTATCAATGTAAGCAATCATACAAAACCATAGATTCGCTTATAACTGATCAGAAGTATTATATCAAGGTCCATTACATCGTTGAGATTCCACCAACTTGAACATTCTTCTATTCACGAACGGGATCCGTAAATTCATCAATTTTTCTCCAGACACGCATGCGTTCATGCTTCCCATACAACTAGAAACGAGATTCATCAGTGAAAACGTATTTCACAGGTGGTGAGCACCTGGGAATCTAATATTGGTAATGGTAAACTCAAGTGAGGCGTGCAGTTTTTTGTTATAGTAAATATTTAATAATATTTGTGTCAATAACTAATCCAATTGGTCGCAAAAAATTTGTTGTCTTATGCAGAGGTATCCAATTGTTTGATCACGCATAATTTGCATATGCAGGCTTTTACCAATTTTTATGTCACTTGAGTGAACTGAATTTCAATGTTTAACATTTATCTGTATAAATTAATATTTAATAAAATACCGTTGTACGTTAGTTGTGTATAATATTCATTTGTGCAGATAAAAATTAAACATACAGATTTAGTACAGATTATTTTGCAGGCCTATGGTGAAATATTTTAGTAATTCATTGGATTGACTAATATTTTACAACAAAAAAATTAATTATAACAGAAAATAAACATACATTGCTTATAAAGTTACTAAAGATTTTGTTTTCATTTCAATGCGCGTAACAAACATATTATGAGAGAATAATTAAAATTTATATATTTTTAATAATAGAATATGTTCGTTGTTATGAATATTTTATTGCAAAAAAATAATCCTATTGCTGCTCTTCGTTTAATCATTTTGTGGAGAAGTGTATATGCCGATGCAGATCCCTTTTAAACAAAGTTGTTGCATTATTTTATTTGCAAACTCAGTACATTGGAGAAATCTGCTCAGTTATCTGTAGAAAAATTTTCATAATCAATAGTAATTAGTCAGTTTGAATTTTTAAAAGAAAATAAATAATTTCTAGGAAAAATTACTGACTTGATTTCTTAAAGATTCAACAAGAAGTAGTTTTCGTTTAAAATAATTGCAGTAATTAATGAGGAACCTTCCAATCACACACACATTTATCTAAAGGCGGTTTCTAAAATAAAAGTTTCCTTTCAAATGCAAAAGTACTTGAAATTCTGTTTTTTAAAAAAAGCTTTAATTGCAGGCAAGAATGGAAGAAACATTTTTCTCAACTCCACAAAATAACGTTTTGTTCCTCTAGATCAATACTTTCGGGAATTCTACTAATACTTCAAGATCACCTGAAGTTACATCTGCGTTTCTGTTAATAAAATGAAATCAACTTAGATATTCATTAATTCACACCTTTAATACAGTGCGTAAGACAGAGAAAAAATATCTCTTCGTAAATTAGTGACTTCTAAAAAAAATTATTTCGTAATAAAATGGATTCGTCGAAACTTTACAAAGTTTTAACAACTATTTCTAATTAGTCCTTCTTTTACAACGCAGCAAATGTATTCAAAAGCCTTGATGACAGAATTTCGTTTTTTTTTCTTTTTGCTTTAATTTTCCTGTAGTTGGACTCAAATCAAAATGAGAAAGTTATTGATTTATTATCAATTATATATGAATGAAAATGTTAATGAAGAAAGGAATATTCAGACTTTAATATATATATATATATATATATGTTTGTATGTGGTGTATATAAAGATTATACATGTGTACTTTAGAAGATGTCACATTACTTCCAAAAAGATATGAAATGATATGTTATATCACTAAAATTAAATTTTGTCATAAATGTTAAATTTAAAGGATAAATATTAGTTTGGGGAAAAAGTAATCCATTATTTTTTCGGTAGACGTCTGTAGTGATCGATATCTCGTGAGGTATCAATCAAACAATTTCAGATTTATGCTCGTTGGAAAGGTGACATTTGACACTAAAATATCCTCTTGCGGTTTTTTCTTTGATTAATTCAGTTACGAGTACAAGGTTTTAAAAATGGAAGACAACAAACAGAAAATTCGATACATTTTCGTTTTTCTCTTGTAACGGTGAAAAAGATAGCCGGGTGGCTAAAATTGTGAAAGGTGTTTATCGTCCTATATAAGACTGTAACAACCAGTTACGTACAATTTCTGTTTCGTCGATTCCGTTCATATTTTTGATGTTAGAGATGCACCTCGCATGTGGATACAGCATCGTCGAAAATGTCTGTAAAATATCAAAAATGGTCGAAGTTGACCGCAAGTCAGCAGTCGTAACGCGCAAGACCTAAAAATCTAAATGAAAACTGTTTTAAACCTTTTTACAAAGCGAATCCAAAAGAAGTTACATAAAGTTCACGTATATATATATATATATATATATATATATATATATATATATATATATATAATATTAAGTATGGCAATACATTCAGAACAATAGTAGTTTAAATAAAATTACCACAAAATAAATAAATAAACATTCAAAGAAAAAAAGTCATACTTCGTAATAATATGGTCAACACCCCCCGATGAATCTGGCTATATTGGTACTTCAGTTAATTTGATTTATTGAGTTTATTCTTATATTGAGATTATTTCAATTTTTCCTTTTTATTCTATATAGTTATATAAATGACTAAAATTTTGAATTTCATCTTGTAAATATACATACTGGTTATGTATTCTGTACGTTTGATTTAACTGGACCGTGGACTGGTTGTTTGGGGATCGTTCCTGTTACCGGAAGTTAATGAGTTAGAATACAGACTGATCCGAAGTTCAATCTTGTTCATTGATGGCGACCGAAGAGCATTAAATATGTCAAAGTTGCAATGTCCTCCATGTCCCCATTCCAAATTAGCACCTCTGGAGGATGTTAGAATTCGGGCATTAGGTCTTCTCTGGCTTCCTAACTTTAAATTAAAAGACCCAGATGATGTTGCCAACTCTGAGCCAATGTCGTACTTCCATCCTCGACATTGTGTGCTCTGTTCAAAAAACGGATTACTCTCTTTCTGACTTCATTAGCTCAGTCTCAGACGGGCGGACTTGGTTTCGCCAAATGTCTTAATTAACAAACAACATCATTGGTCTGATTTAATTGCATTATTGTATTTATATTTATTCCATATATTAAACTATATATATATATATATATATATAACAAATACATTTTAGAGGATGTCACCTTACTTCCAAAAAGATATAATTTTAGTGTTATGTTAAATCTCTATAATTAAATTATGTCACATAAATGTTAAAAATAAAGGATATATTAAAATATAATTTTTCGATATTTTTGAATAAATTCTGGAGGGAAAGCTAAATAAGTATAAATATTTTAGGAATATATAAATAAATTTAATTTATATGCTAGTTATTACGCAATATTCTAAGCAAATATATTAGATTTTTCATTTAAAGAAACATATTAAAATTATTTTCGTCTCTTCAATAAATGTTAAACATACTTGAAATTCTTCCAATACTTAAATTATATTTTCTCTTTAACTTCTTACAATGAATTATTTTCAAAAAATTTCAAAAGGAGCTTTAGTAATAAGAGCTGGTGAATATAAGAGCCTTCTTTATAAAAGCATTTTTTAAAATAAAAATATCTAAAACTAAACTTTGTTTAAAAGTCTGCATAAGAGCAGATTAAATTATCATTTCAAAAACTGAAAAGTTTACAATTTTGAATTTTTTTCCATTTTTTACTTTAATTACTTTATAGCTACAAAAATATTTTCTTGCATTATTAAAAATTAATTTATGACAAAACTTTCTAAGGTAAATAGAGTGGAGTAGATATCCAAAGTTTACGCATTAAACTATTAAGAGAATCCTTTCATAAATAATAAACTTTTTTAGAAAATTTAAATTTTCTGAATAATTTTACGAATTTTTTTTTTATCCATTGAATGTACATAGTATATATATTGGACTAAAAGTTTTAGAAAATTTGTTTTTAGAAAAATTTCAAATGACTTTAGTAAAATGCAATTTAACAACAATTGATGCAATTTATTGATAAATATGCTACGGAATAAAAATAATGTACATTTCTTTTACAACATTTTCAAATGTTGAAAGTACAAGAATTGGATAGTTGAAGTATATTTGCAAAATATATGAAAAATTATATATATATAGTTTAATGCTTGGAAGAGCAAGAATTGATGCAGTTTATTGATAAATGTGCTTTGGAATGAAAATATTACCCATTGGAGTAAATATCACATGCTATTGCATTAAATTATCAAGACAATTTATTCATAAATAATAAACATTTTTGAAAGTTTAAATTTTGTAGATACTTTTTTTTCATTTTTTATCTATTGTATGTACATAGTATGTATATGGGATTGAATGTTACTAATACATTTTAAATAAATAATACATTTTTTTTAGAAAATTTAAATTTTGTGGATACTTTTATTTTTTCCATCCATGTAGTCTGTATATAGGATTGATAGTTAATATTTTTTAAATAAATTTCAAATGACTTTAAAAAATGCAATTTGACAGCAAAACTATAGCAATTTATTGAAAAGTAATTTTCAAAATGAAAATAATATCAATTTGATTCAAAACATTTTAAAATGTTGAAAGTACAATAATTAAGATATATTTGTACAATTTATTTATAAGAAAATGGAAATTAAAGAGAGGGTTATTACACATATAAAATAAATACATATCCTCTTTATCAAAAATGTCTTTAGGTGTATATTTTTCAAGCAGTTTTGAATAAATAAGATTTTTCCTTCTGTAGATAAATTTCAAATGAATAAATTTTTTTATGAATATATATGAATATGTGTAATGTATACAGGATTCATTATGTAATATATCTATTATAATGAATTCATATAAACATAATTTTTTCTTATAAATTACTTATTTTTCCTGTATTTAAACTATTATTAAGCTTTCAAAATTTTACTTCAAAAACAAAAAATTTAAATCCAGAGTAGTAAAGAGTTCTTTTCCTAAAAAAACAAAGAGCAGTTTTTTCGGGAAAATTTATTGCCCATAAGTTTTACAGCGCGAGTGGAAAACAAATTTTAAGTGACGTCATAAACTAGATTTCAGTTATATTTTGCCGAATGTTGTGTGCTTAAAATTTCCAAGTAATAAATTTTTTTGGTATTTAAAAGTACTTTTCTAGAGAGCCACAAAAGTACATTTTTACAAAATAAGATATAAAAATGTGTTTCCATTCTAAAGTATAAGGACTGTTTTCAAAATCATTTAGTAAAAAATTATTTTAAACCCATTTCTTTTATTTAATAAAACGTGTTTCTTGTTTAAAGTGATTAAATTATGTACAAAAATAATTTAAACCATATTATCTGTATAGTAATTAAAGAATTGTTATTCAAAATAGTTTCAAAAGTACATTTTTACAAAATAATAGTAATTTTAATAAAATTTCGTAAAAACCTTTTTTAAACCTATTTGTTTTTATTTATTAAACCGTGTTTCTTATGTCAAATGATAACACTTTGCACAAAAATAAGTTTAAAGCGTATTATTCGTATGGGAATTACAGAATTCATACTGAAACTTGAACAATATAGTATATAAATTCAAATAATCATAAATATTCTTTCATGAAAAATTAAACGTTTTTGAAACGTTTCAATTAAACGTCAAAGCAATTAGTTTAGATATAAATTATAGTAAACGTTTATATCTATATACACATACATTTTAACATGTTAAAAAATAAATTGTCTCAAAATATAGTTGACTAAAATATTTTAATCTACAAAAAGTTAAGTAAACTATAATACATTTATATTTAAACCAAATTTTAATGTCGCCGCAAATTGATTATTTATGTTTGTGTTTAAAGTATAAAATTACTTTAGTTTGCTAAAAAACATAGTTGGGAAACAAAAATCAGGAAATTCAAATTTAAAATATTGTAACAATACTAAATTAAACTAAAAAAATATATTCAAGCATTTATAACACATTGGATGATCTAAAACTTCTTAGTGCCTTCTTAGCAAAAGACAAAATTCAAAAAGAATTAATATAATCCGCATCATTCACACAATGTTTTTTAAAATTTTGCATACATTGGAAGTTTTTCATAAAAACATATTATTAGCTAATAACAATTAATAATTAGACAATACTTTAGGGTGCCTCTTAATTCTTACCAAGTTGTGATCGTGATTGATCGCCAAGCTGGGCAAAACCCAATCGTATTCTGATTGCAAAAGAGCAATTGATTGTTCTGTGCCAAAAAAAATCACCAATAAAATCGATAGGCAAACAAAAATCGCCATGTTTGTCAAAAGGGCACCCTAAAATATAGTTTTACCAAATTAATTTATCAAACCGAGTTTGGACATTTTAAAAATGTGTCAATATTAAATTAATTTTTGTCGTAACTATTGTCAAGTTTCTTAATATATAAATCATTAGTAAGAAATATTTTAATTTTATAGACCCGGTGCTGTTGTGCAATTTCATTTCTTTGGCGAGAAAGAAGACAGCCATCAAGCAAAAAGCATTATGGAAGAAGCATTGAAAAGTAAATCAATTGGGAAATATGCAGTTGACAGAAGTTACATTAGCTTTGAATGGGAACCAGGTAAATTTGAAATTAAAAGTAATATTTACCTTATAGTAATATAACAAATGTTTAATCATTTAATGTATGCAAAGTATATAAAATGCATCATAAATTTATAATTTATCAATAAAATATTGAAATTGTATCATATCATATGTGTTTAATTTAACATAAATCTTCAATTGAGTTGATTATATTCAAATGTACTTGTTATTCTGATTTGTAATTTCCGTTTTAGGTATTCTTGAATGAAATATGTGTGACTTAACTGAATTATTTACTATACTAGATACTTTCATGTTAGAAGTATGTTTAACTGAAATTATCTTTTATTACCGTGCGTAATTCCTTAAAGGAGAATACATTTTTATCTCCTTACAATCAATCGAATATTGCATTTTAAGAGATTTTTACATGAATAGCAAGTCGTAAGGACGTACTGGTTGGGAAGCAGTCCGGAATCCCAAGCAACCACCTGTCAGGCATGAGTGAATGAACAGAAAATCAATATTTTTCCAGACAGATGCCGTATAATCCATCATGCCAACTTATGAATTGTTTTAGTGACGACGTGATGTCGTAAAGCTGCAAAGATATCGTAAATGTGACGTATTAAGTTTCCGAGAGAAGATTATACATCTAAATAATAAATTTAACTCTCGTGAATAAAAAGTGGAAATATATACTTTTGAAATATTAAGACGGAAAGAAAAAAAAATATTAATTAAAATATGAAAATGAAATAAAATCTTAATTTCTTAGCGATAGCTTAAGCACTAGGGTTGCCAATATAGAGTTTTGTGCATAATTCTTATTATTCTCCATCTCTACAACATCATAAGAACCAGGTTGCCAGATAAACAAGTAAATCTGCCAAAAATATCATCAAACTTAAAAACTGTCATGATGGATTATATGCCATCTATGCTTGTTTTCCTCCAGTTTGTCTACCAGTAGTTCGATTCAAGAATGTTTCGTTCCATTTCTTACAATGAAATCCTGTTTCTAGTATA
Organism: Latrodectus geometricus; assembly: GCA_026290005.1. Taxonomy (NCBI): domain Eukaryota; kingdom Metazoa; phylum Arthropoda; class Arachnida; order Araneae; family Theridiidae; genus Latrodectus; species Latrodectus geometricus. Next base: position 10,000 of record JAPDSC010104869.1, on the reverse strand, counting down.
GAGTCGCCAATTTCAGAGTAAATTGAAACATTGTATTAAGTAATTCTTGACGAATTATTGGTATCTTAATGGCATTTAATTTACATTCATAAAATAATTCACATTTTAAGTTGTAATTCCATGAAATAATATTGATGCGTGAAATCCCCCCAAATTAATTAATTATTTACTACAGAAATCTCTAAAGTATTGAATTACTTACAAAATTCCTTTCTGGTATTTTAATTCTGTTTTCTCTCACATCCAACAAAATACATCGTATTTTGTTTTATTCAATTGCCTAAGCGATCAAAAATAAATGCGTAAATAAAATAATATTCTTATTGCAGTTACAAAAAAGAAAGCTTAATTCTTTTCACTTACGTATTAATTTAAATCCCTTTACTTATACTTAACCCCACCATACAAATTTCCTCGTCATGATCTGTATATTTCTAGAAGACTGAAATTAATACAGAATAGTTCCTTTAATGATCGAATAAATGAAAATTATGAGAGACTAAATCCAATCAATGCAAACCATGATGCAACAATAAAATGCAAAATTTAAAAATTATTACATTTCAATAAAATAATCATTAATAACATCATTAAATATGTCAAATCACATTATGTCCCTAGCAATAAAAATATTATGTCATTTTTCTTACAACACATTTAACTGTTTAATTTTTTAAGTAATTTTGAAATTCTTAAATGATTTTGATACCTGATGTAAGAAATTATTATTGAAAATCTTCAAAAGTTAAAGTCATAAAATACAAAAATGTTCTGAAAATCTACACAAAAAGTAAATACAATTAGTAATAAAAGCGCCTTGAATAATATATTCATTTATCATCATTAACATTAACCTAATTTTTTACTGAGAGAATAACAGCATTATTTCTCGAAACTGTTATTTAGTATGAATCTTTTTTTTAGTTATTTTCATACGTTATTTTTCTGTGTTCACCCAAAAGTTATTGGGTTGTTCGGAAATTCATTTCGTTTTTTCCACCTGAATCAGTTTTTTCTAAAGAAAACTAACCGTTTTATAAGTATGAAATCATGCTACGACCGCAAAGATGGTAAAAGGTATTGGACTAGTATTGACAATCTAAAATGTTTATAAAATAATTGTTCGATATACGTTTTTCATTTTCATATGAAACGAAACGACTTTCCGAACAACCTAATATATTTCATGCTTAATAACATCACTCACAATGTTAACAAATTTAACTTTAAATTGTATTTAGACATTCGAAAGTTCATTTTCTTAGACAAATCGCAATTGTTTATTTTAAATTACTCTCCTAAATTTTTAGTGACAGAATTACCGCATAATTTCTCTAAACTGTTATTTTTAGTATTAATCTTTTTTTAGTTATTTTTATACATAATCCTCCTGTGTTCTCTTATAAGTTATATTTTATAATAACATCCTCCTTAATAACATCACTCATGGTTTCAACAAATTAAATTTGAAGTTGTATTCAGATATTTGAAAAGTTCGCTTTGTTTGACAAATCACAATTTTTTAAGTTAAATTACTCTCCTAATTTTTTAGTAAGAGAATAACCGCATTATTTCCCTAGACTTTTATTTAAATAAGAATCCTTTTTGAGTCATTTCTATACGTATTCCTTCTGTGGTTTCTCAGAAGTTATATTTTATGCTTAATAATATCACTCACGTACCAACAAATTTAAATTGTATTTAGATATTTGAAAAGTTCGCTTTCTTTGATAAATCACAATTTTTTAAGTTAAATTACTCTCCTAATTTTTTAGTACGAGAATAACCGCATTATTTCTCTAAACTGTTATTTAGTATGAATCTTTTTTGAGTTATTTTCATGCATAATCCTTCCGTGGTCTCCCAGAAGTTATATTTCATGCTTAATAATATCACTCACGGTGTCAACAAATTTCCCTAATTGAATTTCTTTTCTAATCGAAACTCTCGGCTCTCTTATTACAGGTAAAGCAATTACTGAGTTGGGAAACTTCCTGCCGCTTTACGCTCAAAATATTAACTCTAGGATATAACAAAAAACAATCCTCTGAAGATTTAAGCTAGAATCATTAAAAGAATCAATAACACCACAAACTATTTCGAAGATCATCAATCTTCACTTTGAGTCGCACAGAGCATTCCTGCGCTTTAATAATCGAAAGCAAATTATGTGAACTGAGTAATTTGTTTGAGAGTAAAATTTGCCGTGTTTTTCGCTTATCCCAAAAGAGTTATTTCCATCGTATGAAATAGTTTTTATCTCCTTTTTAAGCGTATGCGTATTATGTATATAACTGACAGTAAAGTATCGAGGGAAATAAATAAATTTCATCTTAACTTGCTAAGTTACTTCTTCATTAATGCTTCTTACTAAGAAAATGAACTTATCTTTTATGCACACATTTTATGTTGTTTTCAGCGTTGTGACCTTATTTAATATTTTCTTTCTTCCCTTCTAAACTTATTTAAGAGAAACATTAAGATATATATATATCAGAGATTAAGGAATGAGATTTCGATAATTTTTTTAATAATAATATTCCTATGATTTTTTCAATCATCGATGATTTATTTTAATTTAAATTTTTTTGGTGGCAGTTTTTATATTAAGTTATAATTGAAATTACTTAAAATAATACTACTAAGTCAGCGTATTGACAATGGTGTCACAAATGAATGATTTTATGCTGTGGTATAAGAACAAATGTCTAAATATTCATAACATTATATCAAAAATTTAATATAATTTTTGTCGCCTATACCTTATGAATATACCTATAATTCCTTTGGTACTGATTAAATCCCTATCTGTTTTGAGGAATTTTTTAGTTAAGTCATATTATCAAAATTTAAGGTATCTTGCCTTTTGCTCAGTTGTTAGGCTATTTATAGTATAGGAGTAACAATGTTTTCTATTAGAAATTATTGCTTTCCATCAATTTTATTTTTTATCTTTTGATTTAATATGTCAAATTATTATTTTAATTTAATCAATAAATACATATAATATATAAATATAGTTAAAATGAAATAAATATCTATGTCTATGCATATGTAAAAAAAAATGTCATTTAAAAAATATTTCTCTCCTGCATTATATTTTTATTTTATTTATAACATAATAAATACTGCTTGATTATTAAAGAAAGTGCATTTCTTTTGATAACAATTTTTCATCTGCGCATTTGTATCATTTTTCAAGTACATTTTAGCAAACTAACTCCTTTTTCTTTAATGAATGTTTCAGAAAAATCAAAAAAAGTAACAATTTAACCATTTAAAGTAAAAAAATTACATAACAATCAACAAAAATATGGTGATTAGTGTTAAACACTCGTTGCAATCAAATAAAAGCAACAAAATGAAACTCCGTTACTAACGGCTGTAAGAAATGCACTGTAATTTTAAAACTTCCCGTTAAATGAGCCGACTGAAAATTGTGCGTAAACTGAACTTGTGGTTTTTGTTTCACAGCGATATTTCATTCTGTTATTAATAGGTTTGTTATTTATGGCCAACAGCGAGGCAATGTGTTCGTTATCACTAGTATCCATCACGCGTGTAGTTTCCTCCGTGGTCAAAATTTCCGAAAAGAGAAAGCCCATAAATAAAATGAATTTCCTTTTTTTCCCCCATTCGCTTAAGCGAACAAGTAATTTTAAGCTTAATGGCTTTCCAAAATATACATTCGAACTAAAAGTTGCTTTGCATTATAACGCGAGCTACCAATTTTCTTTTGATGCTTTAGCTCTTTCTGTTATATATGGTATTTATTATAAACGAAATTGAGAAATACTAGACGTGTTTGTCCAAACAGCTTCCAATAATATTAAGATACATCAACTCATAATAATTAATAACTTATCTTTCATGCAAACAACACTTACTTTCTCTATTTTTCTGGATTAAATTAACGCTTTTCATGTAAGACAGAAATATTTGTAGGTATGTTTTTCGTGGATATTAATTTAAATTAAATGAATGTAATTTTAAAACTATTTTTAAATGAAAGCAGATTAAAAGTGCTGGATAAATATTCTAACATCAGTAATGTTGTCAGATTATGTTGTTAGAATGAATGGTACTTACGTATTATCACCACTGCAGCTAATTTCACGCCAGAACTTAAGTATAAGTAGCGTTTAATCAATAGTTAGAACATTTATTTTACTAATTATGAAAAGTCTACTGATTATAAAAAAAAATTTTCTGATTATAAGGATATTTCTTTGAAATTCAATCGGCTTAAAAAGCTGCTCTGGCTTTAATGCGTAAGTATGGAATAAATTAGTAATAATATATACTAACATCAGTAACGTAGTTAGAATATAAAGTAAATCTTTTATTCTGACAGTAATATATTTTCTACTTTACAATAAATTATCACACTTCTCTATTCCACACATGGTTAATGTTTTTACAATTACATTCATAGATTATTGTTCGGTAGCGCATGTTTTACATGATACATATTTGTATTAGAAAATCAAGATGATCTGTTTGGGAACGACTTTTTATCTTATATTACCAGAAAGTAGTGAATTGCACATAACCAAACACCAAGGTAAACAGCCTTCAAGGCAAACTGACCACATAGGCAGAGAAAATCTTCGTCGGAACAGGCTGGGTGGGGGTTAGGGTTAATGATCACTTTACCCTTGCTGTTAAGCGATCTCCGGTTCATACCCTTTTTTCACCCCTATTGATTTAGGAACTATATTTTCTTTGTAAAAAGGTGCTTTGGTGTGGCTAATAAGTTAAAATCACCACTCAGTTTCTCCAGTCTCTGTAAGAGTGACCGCCCATAAGCAACTGTGCTAGATAGCGCTTAAGTTCATTTCAACATTTAATTTGAGGAAACAGTCCCCTTAAATTCCGTTGTTTTCATTAATTGTGACTGGAGCAAGTAAAAATGCTCAGGGATCACAATTCCTCCATATGAAATTATAACTGTGGAAGTAAAATCCTAAGTTTAGTTATCTTCTGTTGGCCTTATATATCGTATGACACTTATTTGAATTTTAAAAGAATAATGACCTGTTTGGGAAGGATGTCTTTCTTATTATCAAAAGGTAGTAAAATCCATTCCCAACTTAAATTCTGTAGTGTTCACTAATGGCGGCTGGGACAAATTAGTAGTGGTAATGGACATTAGGTAGTGGCCGCTATTGATCTATATGAAATAATAATTCTGAGATATTATTGCCAAATCTTGTTGATCTCGACTTCTAAATTTTAAGGACTTTGAACTCTTTCCGAAAATCGATAACACATCCATTGGGTAATCTTACCTAAGATGCCAATAATTCCGTTAAAGATAAAATTTCTTAAGTAGTCAGAATTAAAAATAGTCTTGTTTTTATCGTTTAGTTTAAGATAAATGTTTGATAAAATGCTTATTTAATTTAAGCAGTTAAGATTTTGGGCTCACCATGACCTTGTACTTGGCACCACGCTTCGGAATGGAATATCCTGTGTTTGACCCAAACCATTTTTGGACAACAGTATATAGATGTTGCACTTCTACATGCATGTTTTACCTTCCAAAAACATAAAAATCCTATTTAAACTACGATAGCACTAACAACAGCAATATTAAATTCATAAATATTCTCAAATCTTGGGAATTCTATTTGAAAATAAAACTGTCTCATTTAAGATGTTTAAAAGCAAAAATGATTCCAACCCTGCAAAGTTTCAGAAAAGTGACAAGTGGATCTTGAAATCTAAACAACAAAATTTTAAAGACAATTTAAACAGTCGTGGAAAAAGCTATTATATATAGTTCTTACATATGTTAAAAGTGTAAATTAGTGTACCCTTTGGTTTCGTGAAAATTTGGCAATAAATATTTGCGATAAAATTTAATTTCTGATAACCCTGATAATTTTAGTGGTTTAATTAACTTAGTTTTAGGGTTGCCTGTTTTTAATTAACATTTTGGTGTAGAAAATATAATCAAAAAATAAAAGTGTACCCTTAAGTAAATTTTAACCAGATGAGAGAGAGAACATAAATACTATCTTTAACTAAATCCTAAGCTTAAGCTTTAGCAACGATTGTCAGTCTTTTGATGATTTCCATTCTAAAAAGTTTCATTATTATACAAATTATTACTGTAGGATACTTTATTGTGAGACTAGTTTTATAACAAATAAGTTTATCAGAATATGTTAACATATGAAGATAACTAAAGTTTTACAAAATTAATTTAAATAAAACAATGTACAAAAAGTTTTCTGCTTCAAAGTGAAATGCAAGAAGCCGACAGTATTTGCATGAAAACTAGTATCTTACATTTTATACAGAAATTATTGCAAATTGAAATTGGTATAAGAATGTAAAAAATGGAAGTGTAAAATTAAATAATTTTTAAAAGGAAATCTAATTCCAATACTACCAAAATTTATCAATTAAAATTCAAATAAATTTATAGCTGAAAAATTAAAATTAGTACAATCAATTTTAAAAAATGTTAGCATTTAATTACACAGGCAAAATATTAGTTTGGGGGAAAAGTAATCCATTATTTTTTCGGTAGACGTCTGTAGTGATCGCTATCTCGTGAGGTATCTATCAAACAATTTCAGATTTATGCTCGTTGGAAAGGTGACATTTGACACTAAAATATCCTCTTGCGGTTTTTTGTTTGATTCATTCAGTTACGAGTACAATGTTTTAAAAATGGAAGACAACAAACAGAAAATTCGATACATTTTAGTTTTTCTCTTGTAACGGCGAAAAAGATAGCCGGGTGGCTAAAATTGTGAAAGGTGTTTATCGTCCTATATAAGACTGTAACAACCAGTTACGTACAATTTTTGTTTCGTCGATTCCGTTCGGGTATTTTTGATGTTAGAGATGCACCTCGCATGTGGATACAGCATCGTCGAAAATGTCTATAAAATATCAAAAATGATCGAAGTTAACCGCATGTCAGCAGTCGTAACGCACAAGACCTAAAAATCTACATGAAAGCTGTTTTAAACCTTTTTAAAAAGTGAACCTAAAAGAAGTTACATAAAGTTCAAGTAAAAATAATGGATTTCTTTTTCCCCAAACTAATATTTCCTTATAAATACCAAAACCTGAATTTGCCTTAATTCTTTCAGGTTCTACAATTTTAATTTTAATCTAAATTCACACAGTTACACCCCTTTCATAACATATTATTATAAGTTCTTGTTAAACTTAATTTCCTTTTAATCTTTGTTTATTTTAATAAACTAAAATTTATAACGAAATTGCTTGCATCACCATTAACTATTACCTTAACTAATCTATCCATTTAAATATTACATTCGTTAACTTTTGTTAGTGCATTAGTTAAAGTTGACAGTAGACAGACAAAAAAAAGAGAGAGAGACTCAATCTAATGTCATTGTAACTCTCCTGGATAGAGACAATTTAAAAGTATATCCTTTGAAGTTGTATTTCTTTCTATTTATCTGTCATCAATATTTCAGACAACTTTCTAGAGTTCTTGATTTCTAGAGATTTAGAAAGAATAGCTTATATAGAAAGAAAAGACACGTCCGGCCAATGACTCGGCTGCTCCCATCGCAATCAATAAAGAAACTTCTAAGAGGGGTAGCAAAAGTATTTTATTCTAATCGATAAGAAACAACAAATCTGAGATGTTGTCCCTCTTTCAAATTGACACTTGGATAAAAATAGTTTTTGAAAAGGTTTGTTATTGATTTTACTATTAAAAATGAATAAAAAACGTGTACTTTCTTCAGAGGTGAGACATTTTCCACAATAATATTTATTAATTTATAATATTATTTGAATACATTATTGAGTAATATTCAGTTTCATTTCCTACAGGAAAGTGATACAAACATTTTATTTATGCAAAATGAATCCTTTATACATAAGTAATCATAAATGTTCACGAAAATAATAATTTGTTTTTCTTAAAATAATGAAAACTCCTGCTAAAAAATCATGAAATTCAATTTATGTATCTCTAATAAAATAGGTGCATTACAGAAACAAAATATTTAATTAATGTTTCAATGTCTTAGAAGGTTAAAACTAATTAAAATCTTAATCCAAAATACATTGTAAAAGAAATAAGCTTAATATTTTTAGTAGAAATGATATCTTATTTTGAAAAAAAAAACATTTTTGCAAAAGTATATTTATTTTTAAAAACAAATAGAAGCTACTATTTAAAATAGATTTTAAAAATTTTCTTTCGAAATTAAACTAATTATATATATATATATATATATATATATATAGTTAAATAAAAATAGAATTTGTTTTATAGGCTTACACTATAAGCAAATGTTTATGAAAAACATAAATAAGTATTTTTTATTACATAAATTCATAATAAAATTGTATTACTTTCAAAAAAGTATTGAATTAATTGCAAAAGATTTGATAGCAATTTACTATGTTATAAATAAGTAATATGTGTACTAACTAATTTTCTTATTTTTTGCATTACAAATAAACAAGCAAATTCTATAAATGATATTTTTTTAATGTCTTACAAATGTTTTTATAGAAGTTAAACTTTAGGTTATGATTTAGATTGGATCAATGTAAAGTAATAAATTCACACTGTAGACTTTGGCATAAACTACTATAATTTCCTTGGTAAAATTACTAAAATGATCATAAAGAGCGTGTTTAAAAGCAAACAAAACTATGCAGAATTATCTCCAGAAAATATGAAAATTTAACTAATTGTAAAAATATAAAAAATTACTGACTTATAGTTAATTTTTTTGAAGAATGATAGCATTTTTATTGCTTATTTTTCTTTAAATAAATCTTAAATTTTATCCAGGTAAAGTGTATTTTCATTCAATCGAGCACATTTCGTATTTTATTAATTTTTTTCCCTTGTAATAACAAATGTTAGAAAAAATAATTCAAATAAAATCATTGCATTTATAATACATACAGATAATTAATAAGAGTAATTAAGGTAAATGGTTTACACAAGGCATTTACAAAAAATAATCTAAAATATTTTTCTTATGTATTTACGACTACATTACAGATTTTATTAGTTATTTTTTCCTTCTAATAATAATTGTGACAAGGAAAAAATAATTTATCTATAATTATTACATTTATTCATAATATGTGCAGAAATCATACCTTAGTTAAGAGCAATTAATGTAAAAAAAAAAAATAAATTACACAATGCATTTATAAATTATTAGCATTATATTATTTTTATTATTTCAAAAAAATTCTTTACACATTAATTTTCAAATAATAAGGAAATTTAAATTTGTGATTTCTATTTGAAAAATTAATAAAATGACTAATAATAACTCCAATATAAATAATTTACATTTCCCAACTTTTTTAATATATCAGAAAAGGCTAAAATAATTTAGTAATCTATTCAAATGTAATAATTAAATCTGAAAAAGTAAGACATTTCTCGCACATATCCAACGGCCCTGAATTTAAACTTTTACTTCCAGCAGTAGAACTAAATTACGCAGCTTTTCAATAGTTTCGTACCTGAATTTCCCTCTTTTCTGAGGGTACAACCTTAACAACGCATGTCTTTAGCCTGGACTTCCTTTTAAGGCTCTCTTTTTATTTATTTGATTCTTCTAACATGTTCTGCCAGCGCCACTGAATCAGTAAACATGCTCTAAAGCAAGGAAGTAGAGTAACGAGTCTTTTATTTATAAAAGGCCTTTCACCCCATTCCCCTGCCTTCCCACTTGTGTAGGAGGATGTGGAATAAGAGCTACCCTTAGGATTAAGGTATCTTTGTAATGTAAGGCAGAAAATTTATTATGCAATAGTTTCCAGGCAAGATTCTCCTTTATTTGATGCGAAGAAAGTAAAACACTTCTTCCCCGTTAAGACATCATGATGCTTACTTGCACTAAGTTTAAAATTTATAAAAGAATGAAATTTTGAGATTTGGTGTGAAATCCTTGAAAACTAATATCGTAACATTTTTATGCATAAAATAATTAATATGAGCCTCAATTATATAATACTTTTAATA
>JAPDSC010104855.1:5463-58202 GCA_026290005.1 Latrodectus geometricus | reverse complement strand
GTTTTAGTCATTGCCAAGTAACCAAAAAGGGATATTGCATTTTTGCTTGCTTCAAGATTGCCTCATGAGAATTTGCAACTTCTGAACACAATTCGTTATCGATGAACAATCCGCTTTAAAAGCACTAACATTTCTTAAAGCCTAACTTAAATCTCTGGCAAAAAATGCTGTTAGATTAGGACAAAAGAAATCCATTCTTCAATAATTGTCGGATCATTACCATTACATCGAAACGCCTGCGTCATACAAACTAGATATGTTAACTGAAACTTACTTAAGTTTAACTAGGAATTTTCGTGAAAGTCTTTAGAAGAAAAATATTTCTTGGCTTTTTTCAACTCATCTGTTTACATTTACGTTTTGTTATTAATACATAAATTATGGTTTAATCACACGGTGGATAGGACTCAATTCGAAAAAAAAATCGTTGGATCAAGAGCGTTGATTAGCAGCACCTTTGCATTTGATCACCCAAATGATACTAATATTCTGAGAAGCCATCTGCAATAACGATCACTCATTTTCTGAATATGCCTTAAGACAACAGTTCCAAAAATACTTGTGAATTTCAGTTGTAATTATTATCAATGTTGAGAATTTCAGCTGAGAAACTGAAAATGTACTACACAGTATAGTAATAGAAAGTTAACTATAACAATATTATCAAGGTAATAAAATCCAATTCAATGCGCATGTATAGAAAATGTATTTCTGAATAGATTATTCATAGGTGTATTTGCAAAAAGTTCAAAATGAACCGCATAGATAAAACCGTATTATTAATAAGTACTATTATTAAACCGTAATAGTACTAGTTATAAATAACTTTAATAAGTTATTAATCATTTTATAAGAGTAATATTAAACCATAATGAGAATACAGTATAAAAATTGATAGGGAAAAGAGCAATAACGAGTATCATTACTTATCAGCTGTTTGTAGATAAATAATAATACTCGTTATCGCTTATTCACAGTTATGTGAGGTGAAAATACGTATGTGTGATCGCGAAGGGTACAATAAACCGTAGTTGAAGAGTATTATATCCCTATTTAAGTCCAGGTGTTTTTAAGTCTTGAATTTTAACAGTGAAATTAAGCAAAAATTTGGAGCTTTAATAAAATAAATAAGGTTGCAAACAAAAATAAATAAGCGGGAGATACAGTATGAATAACAAATTAATTTTCTAATTCAACAATTATTTCCCATTGGTGTTCAAAAATTGGACTTTTTCTTTGATTGATTAATGTGATTTCATATAATTAGTTTCCTATTTTTATTTAAATGAAAACTATTTACCTTCGAATAAAAATTCTTTAACAGAAAAATTTCCATACAATGACACTCACATCTTTTTCAAGAATGCAATTTAAAAAATATTGAATTCATGTATCTACATACTAATTTATTTTACTCACATACGTTACCTAATTAAAATACATTTTTTTTAATTTTCAAAATAAATTTCAAATTCAATATTCAATAAATTTTTTTTAAAAAATTATATATATAATACTTCAAATATTTTATTAATAATAGAAATTAAAATTACTCATCTTTGAAGTTCATTTTGAATCGTAAATTTAAAATTTATTTTACATGCTCTTAATCAAGTTCAGTTTTTATTTATTTTTTTTTCATTTATTTATTTATTTTTTATTTTCTTTTAAATATAACACACACACATATATATTATATAATATGCTTCTATGTTAAAAAATTTAGTTCCAGGAAAATGTTATATTGCATATCAAAAGAACTCTACTTTGAAATAATTATATATCTATAAATACCTGAGATACATTATTTACTTAAGGAAAAAAATGAATAAAATACTTAAGATATTTTTTAAATAACGTTAACTGTTTTAAGAGCACAAGTTAAATGACTTCGATATGAATTGCAAATGATACATTTTTGATCAGCTTGATTTTTTTTCAACTGAGAAATATTTTCAAAAAAATTTTTTTAATATTGTTTAAACTGTACGCTTTTTATTATTGCATTATATTAGATGTAGATAAAGATTTTAATGCATAAATCTTTGCTTTTAAGATCAAGCTAATATAACATAACATACAAGCTCAATAAATAAAAAAAAAATTGTCGGATATTCAGATATTATTTTACATGAATGAATTAATAAAGTTTTTAAATTATTTGCATATATATGCTTGCTATATATTTATGATTGAGTACTAGAAAATTTTCTTTCATAAAATTATATTTTTTCAAAATCAATTACATATTTTTTCTGTTACTTTATTTCATATAGGGAAAGAAAAACTATTAGCATCTTGGATTTAAAAAGGAAGATTTCAATATAAGTCTTATTTTTACACTTTAGAAAAATTTTAGGTAAATGGAATTAGAAATCTGAAATTCCTGAATGTATTAAAAATAATTAGTATATTCTTAAATTTATAATAAAGATCTTTTAAGGAAGTGATAAAATATAATATTAAGCAATTTATATTTGTAATAAAGAAAAATAATTAATTCTCTTCAATATTAAAATACAGAAAATATAGATTTATATACTTTGCGCTTTATTCTGTTAATAAAACAATGACTTTTGACACAAAGTTTTAAAATGTATTGTGAGAAAGGAAATTACCAGAACATTTCACAGCAATGAATTTGATTTTTTGGAAAATCTAATATAACAAAAATATGCATTGAACGAAATGAAAAATCCTCAGTAAAAATTTGTTTATTTCTTTATTAAAATTTGTTTATTTAAAATATGTAATAATAATAAAACTGAAAATTTTAAAAAGTACTTTTTATTTGAATAAAAACAATTTATTTTCCAAATATATAAAATCTTATTTTTAGCAAATAGCCGAAGTATTCAGCCTAAGTCTATTGTTAGGCAATTTAATGTTAACCGCGTAATTGATTTCTGTGAAGACTTCACGAATAGTGAGCCATATTTAGCTGTCGCAAATGACAATACTCAAACAACTCCCTGCACTCACCTCGACAGACGCGCAAGCAAAATTATAGTAACAATGTGTAATAATAGATCTAAAAATTTCAAAAATAAAATTTTAGTGAAGAACTAGTCTGAACTCTCATTTTAAAATGGTCAATCTGGTCAAAACTTGCTGATATTTCTCGATATTTACAAGAATAAAATTAAAAAAGTTAATTTGATCTTTAAGTCCTCATATATCAGATTACAAAATAACAAAAAATGGTAAAACTATACTTTAGGGTGCCCTTTAGCGAACTTGGCGATTTTTTTGGCGCCATTCTTGTTCCCTCCGATTACAGAACTAACAGGTATGGTTGAACATTCAAAAATAACGCAACGTCCATTGGATTTTCAAAATTCTAATGACGATGAACCCATCAGATCCGCAACTAGATCTTAACCAATCAGAACACGATTCGGTTTTGCCCTGCTTGGCGACCAATCACGATCTCAACTTGGCGAGAATCAAAGAAGCACGCTAAAGTATAGTCTAACCAAAATAATATATATATATATTTAAATAAGAAATACATTGTAAATAAAAAAATATCAACTTATAAACAAATCAGAAACCGCTTAGAAAATCTTTATCAATTTTTTCATTGATATTTATTTTTATCTGATTTTTCTCTTAACTATGCAAACGATACATTTTTAATAATTAAATTCTCAATCGTTTTTTGCAAAAACATATTTAACTTTTAATTTCCAATAAAAAATCTGAGCTAATAAAATTTCTGTCAATTAGTTGAGTTTTAAACTAATCATCAATTATCATCACAGCTTAACCCAACTAATTTGTGTTTATTGGGTTTTAAGCTGTTATCAGTTAAATATTCATCTATTTCATACTTTTGATGTAAATTAAAATATTTCTGTTTGTTTGAACACCTCATGTTCGAAAATAGTGTGTACGCGCGCATGATGCACTGAAGTTATTACTTCACATGGAGGACATTGCAACCACTACATGTTTAACGTGACGCAGCAACCATTAGTGAACACAACGGATGACCATAACTCTAATATCATTGCCCATTAAACATCAAACTATTCTGCTAATCACCAATTCGTTTTATTGTAAAACCTACTTATGGTTAGTTCTCTGGCGTTCGGGTCAACAGTTCGTTGCTTCGATTCTCATCTCGGAGAATGGATGCTTAAGGTAGTTTGGAATCTCTTTTAGACTGTAGGTCCTGGTCTAACTATCCCTCGTGTGCAGAAAATAATCGTTAAGTGACAAGCAAACTGATATGGATTATAAGATTATTTAAAAGTTTATTTAATTACATTACGTTGTTTACAAAACAAATTGTTTATTTTCTGACATAAACTTTAATATATAAAACTTTATATCAGTTATCTGCAACTGTATATTTACATGTGTAACCAATGGTTGCCAACTTATTAGTTGTTAACTTATCAATTGTTGCAAGCTGAGATATTATTACAAAAATGTTGAAATAACAATGCTGCTTCAAATTCCGATCACTGCAACAATTGTTTCATATTAAGACCAAAACTATTATTTACAGACAAAAATGTCGGTGTCAAATAGATGTTAAGTCTTGACTAGAAAAATAGTAGAATAATACTTATAATTAAATAACTTTTTTTTAATAATGGCGGGCACTGGGTGATTAACCCTTCGCCACAACAAGACCAAAAATTGCCACACATCTAGTGTTACCCAGTGGGCACCTGTGAACCAAGTCACGGAGGCGAGTAGCACTACTCAAGTCACATCACGTTTATAGGGCGGATCACATTCATACATCATCTCAGGAAAGGACAAGAGACACAGAGAAAGAAAGAGAAAGTACATCCATAACCGAACCGGGATTCAAACCCAAGTCCTCCCCGTCCGTAGTCAGGTACGCTGATCACTTGATAGGATAGGCGGCATCATTAAATAACTAACCCACATAATTTTAAATTATGTAACTAATTGTGTTATTTTATCTGAAAAATTAAGCAAATCAGTTTATGTACATAAGAATATAAACATGAAACATATATATATACATATATAAGTTTCATGTTTATATACTTAGTATATACACATCGTTTATATATTTAGTAAATACATTCGTCTCCCAGGCATGTTACTGAATAACGAACAGCACTTTGAACACCTACAGGATGATTTGTAAATCGTGAGCAACTTTTCAATTTGTAAGCAATCTCTAATAAAGAACTAATATGTCTACTTTTGTCATCAATGAAACAACTAGAATACATACTTTTTGTCTTATAAAATTAAAATTTCTTTTAATGCATAATTTCATTTTTATTTGTTCTTGAATTATTAGTTTTCAAAGTTTTTTTCAGAATTTAAGATAACCAAAGAATTATTTTTTCTTTTATACCAGGCGCCGTTATAACGTATTTATATTTTAATTCTTTTCTTCTTTTGGCATTATGATATCAGAATCTTGGATTGTTTTATTTCTTTGGGTATTTGCTTACATTAATATATCATAAACAAAAATTATCAAATATGTGTTCTGCTTCAGTTTTCGTACCATTATTTTAATATCTGTATTTTCGTTTCATAACTAAGCAAGGTATCACAAAACTAAACACACGTTTTATTTAGTAAAATTTAAACTAAGTAAACATGTGGTAAGTTAAGTGCAAACTTTAAATTCATTAGCTGCAGAGTCAAGTGAGGAGGTCGACATCAGTGTTGGTGCAATCCTTTCCCTCTTATGCCATGACATCGATGGGATATTGAACCTAAGTAAATTTTAACTAGCACAGACCTTATTATCACGATCTTTTATTGGATCAGGTATCAAATTCGATACCTTCCGGTTACGAGAGCCATAAGTTTTACCACTAAGGTTACAATGGACTCAGAAAGAAATAATTTGATAATCAAATGGATTTGGCAATTTAAGATTTACTACAAGGTGCGTGTGTCCGCTTTTATTTATATTTAAATTTTAAATATTTTCCTGATGAAAATATACTGTTTAAAATTTATGAACTATTAAAAAAAATCACAAGAAAACCTAAATTTCTATTATTTTATATATCATTAACGGTTATGTTTGACGTAGATCGATTGAGAAGTTCATAAGAATTGATTATCTTAGTAATTAACAATTGGTTTGACATTTTAAGATTCCTTTGAGAAGCCACATTAAATTATTCATGAAATTATCTATCGCGATATAACCATACATATACGAAATATGTGATGTACTCATATTATTTACATTATATTCATATTTACATATCTGACAACACACTGCGTTCAATTCTTTCCAAAAACCATTACAAACTATTTTCCTATAGTAGAATACTGTAGTTTTTACTTTTTTTTTTTGCAGATTAATTATTGTCCTAATGAAATGATACTACTTAAGTGCTAAAATAATATTGAAAATAGAATTATTTACATTTATAAAATTAATAATCTATTGCAGTTTTAGGCAAAGTTACAATAGTTGAATTAATTAACAATTTTTTTAAAAAAAGTAAAATTCCAGAAATATACCATGAAATTGCTTAATTCATGAATTTTTTTTCCTACTATTTATTTTAAATTTCTTACCTTAAAGAATGTTTGAAAAAGAATTTTCTGAAAAATGTATTTGGTGGTTTTTACTTAATTTATTGCTAAGTGTAAAATATTCGTCGGAAATATTTTGCACAAAGACGTATTTTTTAATTTTATTTTTTTTATTTATTTAAATCCCTACACAAAAGAAAATTTTACAAAAATATATACCTAAAAAATGCATTATTAAAAAACGCGAAGCTCCATTTAGTATTTTCAAATCTTTAGCAATTTAAATCCTAAAATTGTTTAACTCAAATCTACATAACCATAGGTTTTGAAAAACTTATAATCTATAAGGTCTAAATTTTACACGAAAATAAGTTATTCTTCCGTCCGTAAATTTTATAAGGGCAATAAACTATACTATAAATTTTATAAAGATAGTGAACGGAGAACATACAATATACAGCAAATTTTCTTTAAAATAAAATTATCCCACACATTTTCCCAATTTTGTGGGATTCTCGATAAGTCAGGGTACATTAGATTTAGCTTTTAAAAACACCATAAGAAGAAAAAATCAACTGCAAAGCGGGCATAAGTGCCTCAGTGGTATCCTGTCATAATACGCCGCATAATATATGTGATTTCTCAGAATATAAACAAGAATGTGACAGTAACTGCATAAAACTGGAGATTTCACTGTCAAGTATGCTTTAAAAATGACTGGATGAATGCATCCGCCTTTTTTGATAACTGCATTAGTCTCCCAAAAGAAACGCTATTTTGCCTTTTATAGTTTAAGTAACTTATACAGATATTTTTTTCACTTTGGAGTACATGCTCTTTTTTTATCCCCTTTTAGAATTGCATTTTTTATCGTCTGCTTTGTATAAAAACTGCTTTGCGTTATTTTTGTACTTCAAATTTTCATTTTTCCCTTGCATAACGCATTAAAGAAAAATTATAATAAAAAAAAATAAGCAAAAAAAAAATTTCCAGTTACTGAAATTCAAAAGAAGACAACGATGTTAAAATCTTTTGAGTGATTAAAGTGTCCAGAAATCTGAAAGTAAAACAAAAAAAATTCTAAAATGAAAAAAAAAATTCCTGCAAACGATAATTACCTTTAATCGTGTAAAAATATCGCGAGAGCCATTTTCGATCGGTTTTTAGTGAACTGGGGCTAGAAAAAACGGCTTCGAAAGAGAGTAAGAAGATCTAACGAGTAAAAATCAGTAAACACAAAGAAAAAGAAAACTGAAGTGGAGGCAAAAACCCAATTTGTGTCAGAAGGAAAAGTCCTCTCTCTTCGTGAAAGTTTAATAATGCAACCAATTAATACGGAAGCCGGCATTTCTTTTTACTTGAGAGAATAGTGTGCGATCAAATTGTTAAATGATTCATAGCATTAGTGCCTCGAAGCCCAACTTAATTGGGTGCGCGGAGAGTACGTGCTCATTAAATATGCACTGCGGTTGTCTGATTTGCATAGAAGCGGCGTCCGTACGCAAATTAACTCTGCCTCTAATAGACGGCAGCGCCACCTGCAAATCGAATTAGCCAGCCAAATGGAATTATCGCGCAAGTGGATTTGGATGAGCAGTTCTCCTAATTCCCTGATATGATAATGGACGCTTTTCCGCCACTGTTGCTCTCGATATTGATACAAACATCTTGTCTCGAATTAATAAAGCCTCTTACACAAAATAAATACAGCAGCCTGGACTACCCTTTTTTTCCGCCCGAATCGCTTATCGAAAGATTAACGTGATAAATACCGGAGAGCTAGTCATAAATGGTGTTACTTTAGACGAGGAAATTCTTCCACTAATATAAGTGGTGTTATATTATAATACATTTTCGAGGCCTACTCCATCGATTTTCCATTTCCATCCCAAAATTAAGGGCTGATCTATTATTTTTAACCATTTATATGGAAGATAAGTATATTTTGGCAATGCAATTAGAATTAATTTTAACTCTCGCATAATAAATTAAATTGATACTAAACAATCAATTCTCCAAATGTGAAATTAATTATTGTTAAGTAACAAAAATGGACTAATTAGAAATTTTGGGGAAAATCATAATGTTATGAATAATTATTCTAAATTTGATTTTAATAGATTTTTTTTTCCATTTATAACAATTTATCAATAAATGTATTGTTATAAATTAACAAAATTATGTTTGCTAAGTAAGGATCATACATTTCAGTGATTAATTCCATCATTTTCTTGTAAATTAATTTATTTTTCAAGCAATTTTTAAGCGTATTAAGTATGGTGAAAATTAGAAAAAATGTATATTATTCGAAATATTATTTTCAGATGAATCAGATTAAGGTGTATTTAATAATTGTTTGTTTACCTTGAATAATTTTTTGAGTGCTAATTCAACCTGAATAAATATTTTTAAACTAAGCTTCGAATCTTCAGAAACTTTTATATATGGGAAGTGAGAATCGAACCGTCAAACTATGGATCTGAACGCTAAAATAGTTATTTTTCATACATATAAAAAAATTAAATAATGTAATTAAAACGTAATCCAAGTTCTCTCATTATTTTTAATCATCTACTTGTACATTATTACAATAATTTATATATTCAATGTCTAGTGAATAATTTTGAAAAACGTTCTTGTTGATTTAGTAAAAATATAATATAAAATCAAAATTACTGCATTCTAAAATTTATTGTAAAATATGATGTATATATATATATATATATATATATATATATAGATATAGATAGATAGATAGATAGATAGATAGATAAACAGATAAAGGTATAATATATACATATACACACATAGATATATAGATATACATATATATAGACATACATATATATATATATATATATATATATATATATATATATATAGTTCACAGTAAGATAATATTTCAGTGACTCTCACATGAACTCTTAAGTAAATTTCTCTCTCTCTCTCTCTCATTTAATATACAGTAAATATTGATTCCTAAAAATTAACTACAATACAAAATTTATAAATATGAAATATATATATTGTTGTCCAATACAAAATTTTGAAATAATCAATGAAATAATCTCTGAAAACTAATTTGGTATTTAATAAATCTAATGTTATAATATCTAAATTAAAGTGACTTTTTTTAAGAAAATAAAATCTTCGTTAATTAAGCTATATAAACACATTATTTTTTTATTTTATAAAATACAATATTTTCACAAATATAAAGTAACCTCATAAATAAATGATAAAATTAATACTCAAAATATTTTGAGTAATTATTAAATCCATTTCTAAGGATAAAATTGTATACACATATTACACTAACTAATTTTCATTTTTATAATATTTAATACTTATTTTTAAGCTAATTTTATCTAGGAGGGAATTCGAATGAAATATATATATATATATATATATATATATATATATATATATAGCACATTTAACAGATATAAAATAATATTGTATTTCATTGATCACATTTACTTTCTATTTGCTTTATATTGTATTTACTTACTTTATACTATATGTATTCACTAATTCCTAAAGATATGACTACATTAATATCTTACTCTGTAATTCAGAGGTGGGCAGATATTTTTGGGTCACGTAATACTTTTAGGTTTTTTTTTTTTTTTTTTTTTTGTCTCGTGACCTTCAATGAGGATTGGTGTTCAACAATCATATTTTTTGTGTATATGGATCATAAAAATTACTTTCAGAATCACCTTAAAATGTCTTGGTTGTTGATAGCGGTTTCCCTTGCTCTAAACCAAGAAATAATAAAAAACAAATTGCACAGGGTCTTAAAGTAAACTGACACGTTGTTACTGATGATACTTGACAACGCCAAGCCCGCCCGTCAAGAGACTAGGCGAATGAAGTCAGAGAGAGAGGGTGGCTTCCGTTTTTGAATAGACCACCCCCATACGAAAGTGGAAGTACAACTTTTGTTTCATAGATGGCAGCACCATCTGAATCTTCCAATTTAGAGATTGAAATCAGTGAAGACCCATAGCCTGGCTCTAACCACCCCCAGAGGTATTAATTTAGAATGGGAACATTGAGGACATTGCGACCCTACATATTTTACGTGCCCCAGTTGCCACTAGTGTACACGACGGACCCTCGGCTAAGCCAACATTCGAACTCACTACCATTTGGTAGCGAGAACGACTTCCTAACCAACCAGATCACCGCGGCTTGTAAATGAGTACTGACACGTAAATGAGGTAACATTGTTCAAAATCAGATGCACCATATGATGTATTTTTATTGCTTTGTTTTAATGATTTATTATTTATTGCTTTATCTGATAAGAGTTGATGTATGCTTGTACCTCTATACAAGTGTCATAGTAAACTCTTATAATGTTAATGTGATCATTGACCAATGATTGTAACCGTAATTCCCATTCTACAAAAAATATATTTTTTAATGCTTGAATAGCCCTGAAAGGCCTTTGTCCACTGACAATCAGTGAATGTTCACGACATAATCCCACAAACACTTTGAAAAAATTGTAGTGTGATGACCACACTGGCGGCCATAACATGGGATGAATACTTATTTATTTCATATAATAATTCTCTATATGGTTAGCAGCTGTGGTCCATGAAAACGAATCGATCTCCAACATCCCTTCAAAAAAATCGCTCGTAAAGCTCAGAAATCTCATGTCTATAACATTCTGCGGTTACTGTATAAAAAGAATAAAGAAGGAACTCTTAAGCCCATCGAACATGATCACTTTATACGGAAGGATACTAATGTCACCAAAGTGATCAATTTTCTTGACCTTTGGTAAAGTGATAGAATCTTGCAGATTCCCTTTAAATTAAAACTCAAAAAGAATCCTCTTGTATGCTGAATGATGTCTCGGAAAGGAAAAGGGCATAGTCTCAATCTTGATCTGTCCAAGAATAAAGTAATTTGTTGTTTCTTATTCCACTTGATGGATAGTCCATGAATCCGTGTGTTTTTCAAACCAACGAATCATGATGAGAGATGTAAGATGCACCTTTAGGAGATCCAAGACCATGAGGCACCAAATGTTGAAGTCTGAATTTGCCTCAAGCGTGCAAAACGTTAGCTGAGCAAAGGGAGTAAGCAAAAGAATAGTCAACCACACCCAGAGGTGTGAGACCACTTGGAGGATATTGAGGCTTCAACTTCTTTTCGTGCCCCAGCTGTTATTAGAGAATACGACGGATCTTCGGCTGGATCAAGACTCGAAGTCACTACCTTTTTATAATGAGAGAGAATCTGGAAATATCTAGGCATAAAAACTAGTTATCGATATACAATTTATCACGATATCATGGTCCTAGATGCAGGAATATGATCTTGAGATGGCTGAATACCAGTCATATCTTTATTCCTACGTCTAAATTTAAATCCAAATAGTTATCCTCTATAGGTGTAAACATTCTTGTCAGACTGTTCAGTTCTTATAAGTTAGAAAGTATCCAGTATCTAAATCTGTGCCATAATAGGAAGACTACTGTACAAGACACTCCTAGCGTAAGTACAAACAATAGTGTTATGCATAGTAATCTCCATATTGCGATGTCCAGATTTTATTGTACCAATGACTGTTCTGCTCTTAGGCAGTACCACATATAATCTTTCTTACGTCGGGTACAAGGTGACTAACCCTTCACTACAACAAAACTATTTACCATCACCCAGTGGACACCTGTGAAACAAGTCATGAGGCGAGAGGTATTATCCACGTCAACTCATCACAAACCCCATTTATAGGGTGGGCCACATTCATTCACCATTTCAGAAAAAAGGACAAACAAACACAGAGAGGAAAAGGAACAGCACCGTCCGAATCGGGATTCAAACCGGGGACTAACAGTCTGAGATTCAGGAACGATAACCACTCAACCATCAGCCGGCTTTTTAACTGCGATTTGAGAGGTTTCACACAAAAATTTAGTAGTCTTAGGAAAGTACTATTTTTCAACTTCTAGTTCCGTTATTTTATTTTTTTTATTTATTATTAAATAGATGTTAAATGCATAAATCGAAATCGTCTTAATTTCACGTATAATGTATTCTTTAAAATACTAATGTTAGATATATTGCAAAAAATGTTTGTAACTTTAAGTTAGATATTAGGGCATAAAACCCTTTTTTTTTCTAAAGTAAAATCATTCACAGAAATACATTTTATTTTCAGTGAAAATAGCTTTATTTTTTGGTAAATGAAAAAAAAATGCATAGTTTGTTAAATTATTGTTTTGTTATACCTTTGAAATAAACATGTATATTACATCCATTTAAAATTATTTTCAGTAGATTCTTCACTATTGGTCTAATCTAAATATAATCTAATTTAATTATTTATAGTACAATGGTTAAAACTTCACTACTATTGAAATCGATATTTTTAACAAACTAAATATAATTGTAATTGAAATAAGTTAGTGTCACTCATAGTGTTTCACTTTTTAAAAAAAAAAACTCTCTGATAAAACATAGTTCTAACAAAAAATGAATAATTTTTTAAGCTAGTTTTTTATTATTTATTTTAACCAAATTTAAATATTACCTTTCATATAAAAATGTCTGTGTTCTAGAAATAAAATATATTAATCGTTAAGAAATCAGTTTAAATAGAAGTCAAAAATTTATTACAAATGATGAAAAATTATTCCCTTGCCACTATATAAATTTTATATTTCAGAAAATCAATTATCTATTAATAAATTTCCCAACTTCTATGATATTTATGTGAGAACTTTTAAATTCTAAAATTAGAATTCCAAATTATGGTGTATTTGAATAATAAATTCATATTTACTTTCTATTCTACATTATAATTTGATTAAAATATCATGATTTAAAAGTTTGACATACTTTTTGTCAAAAGTTAAATCTAATGAGTTTAATGGTACTTTTTATATGTAATATGTGTAACTACTATAAAATCATTGATATATTTTAATTCAAAAAAATCTGCGAGGTGCTTATAAAATATAATGTGCAATGATGATGTTGAACATATTTCATTAGATAGATCTAATGAAGATTGATTTCATTAGATAGATCATGATGATAGATCTAAAGAAATATGCTCGATAATATAGTTATTTTAGAATAACTGACTTCTTTATAAGAAAATATTTGGTACTTGGAGAACAGTTATATAAAACTGATTCTAAAAGATCAATCATTATTATAGCTAATGAAAAGTGTTCCCCATATAAAACAAATATAAAGTATTTGATATTTATAATAAAGAAAAATGTTTGATTTTTATGTATTAAGAAATAAAGAAATGTTTGATTTTTATATATTTTCGTATTCAACGATAAGCATAAATAATAATATGCCAATATTTACAGCAAATAAAAATATTTGACATTTAAGGAAAATACATATTGTTTGATATTAGGAAGCATAATAAACGGGGTTTTGCATGCTATTTGAAAATTTTGATATCTTAAATTCAAGAAGTTTATTCAGCATTTAAAGAAAATAACTGGTACTAAATATTTAGAATAAACATTTAGACATTTGTGCTTTTAGTGGTTTCTTCAAAAAAAAATTAAATAAATAAAAATACAAAATATCTCTCATGAATTGTTTAATATTTAAGTATGTTTGATATATATTTAATGCAACTACAGTATATTTGTTAATTGGAATTTTTGCAGTATTCTACGTTTAGATCTATTTAAGAATTTTGAAATTTTAAAATTATGAAGAATATTCAACACTTTGAGATATTATGCTTAATATCTAAAAAGGATAATCACATATTTGTGCTTTTATAAATATCTTAGGAAAATAATGGGCAAGATAAAAGCCTAAATTTTTGTGATATTTAAATACGTTTGATGCAATTGTAGAATGTTTGTCATAACTGGATGGTTTTGAATTTAGATCTGTAAATAATTTTGGTTTTTCAAAGTTTATGAAAAATGTTCATAATTTATTAAAATAAATTTTAATACTCATTTTATGCGTACTTTTAGTTTTATGGAATTACTCAGAAAAAAAATAGCAAGATGCTTATCATAATTAATTGATATTTATTCGATATGTAAAGCTACCATTGAATTTATAAATTATTAATGAATTCGATAATTCTTTGTATTTGTATCTGTTTAAGGAATTTAATAATTCAAAGTTATAAAAAAAATTTAATACTTAAAAAAATGAGTTTTATAATTGAAAGAAAGAAAGGAGAAACCATTCCCCAAGATAGTAAAATAACAGAATTAAAGAACATAATTATTAATTCTAAAAATTACGAGGAAGAATTTGTTATAGTTTTATTTGAAACTATTATTGCAGATCGAAAACAGGATGAAGAGGCAGCTCTAATTTCTGAGCGCTTACAAGAAGAAAATGTAACTTGCGAGTTTCAGCTAAAAAAATTACGTTTGCAAAATGAAAATACATTAGGAAATGCTAATAATGCGAATAATTCGAATTCGGAAAGACGCGACTCTTACAGTCTGCAACAGCTTATGCAAAAATATTATGTGAATGAAGGCGATATAAGTTTTTATATCTTATATTATTTGAAAGGCAAGCTTATATTATTGACTGGACATACCCAACGACATTGTTTGAAAAACAAAGATAAAAACAGTTTGACTGTGAACGTTGAAAACCTAACCCCGTTCAATGCTTATATGAAAAAAAGCAAAAATAAACAATTCTGAGAATTCGATAAATAGCTTAATAGATACGGGATCGAGCATTTCTTTAATTAAGAAATCAGTTGCAGTTAAATTAAAATTGAATATAATTCCATTAAGGAGAAAATTGTTTGAATTTGGCTCTACTGCCGATCTGCTTTCACACTTGGGAAAAGTCAAGTGGAATTAAAAATCGACGACGTCAGCGCAACACTTGAAATATTCATTGTGAATGATGATACTATGGCGTTTGACCTAATTAGGAAGAAACTTTCTAGACAAAACAGAAATTGCGTTCGCTCGAATTGGCTCCAAACTGCACAGCTGGTATTCGAATAGTATACCGTTTGCTGAAATGGAAGTCGGATCAAAACATCAACAAATAAAGCTAAAAACAGAAGAACCTCTTGTAATAGAAAAAAATAGTGTAAATTTTATTCAGGTTCAAATTTAGATTCTTTTTTAGAAATTAAAAATGGGGAAATGATAATTCCTATTATGAATAATGGCTCTTATGACATTAATTTAAAAGAAAACCAATGTCTGAGTAGGGTAACCGATATTTTGCAAAATTGGAATTTAAAATCTGAATACATTTTTAAATTTAATAATTTTTGCAATGTAACTGAAGATACAATATACACTGTAAATAAACATAAATGCGAAATTAAAATAGATGATATTAAATTTGATGAAACTATTTCTTATGATAAAAAGTTAGAAATTGTGCAATTAATTAATGATTATAGAGATTGTTTTGCATTGAATATTAATGAGTTAGGTTGTACTACGTTAACTAAGATGGAAATAAATGAAGTTCCAGGAAGTAAACCAGTTTGTTTACGTACCTATAAAACAAATGCAACTGAGAGGAATTCTATTAAAAATATTGTTAAGGAGTGGAAAGAAAACAAAATTGTTTCCGAAACAAGATCACCTTATGCCAGCCCAGTATTGTTAGTTCGAAAAAAAACTGGTGAGGATAGACTTGTAGTAGATTACAGAAAATTAAATAATCAGACAATTAAAGATAAATTCCCTTTGCCCAGAATTGATGATTTATTAGAATGTCGTGGTGAATGTAATATTTTATTACAAATACCATTAACAAAAGAAGCTAAGTTAAAAACTGCTTTTATTACCCCAGATGAAACAGGTCAGTGTTTGAACGTATGATTTTTGGTTTGGCAAATGCACCTTCAGAATTTCAGAGATTAATGTATCAAGTATTGGGACCAAATTCATAAGAAAGTTTTGTCCTATTTAGATGATATTCTGATACCAGCTAAATATTGGACTGATATGATTGGACGAATAAAAGAGGTTTTTGAGAGACTTAGATCTGCTAATTTGACATTAAAATTGTCAAAATGTGAATTCGGTAAAAAGGAAGTAGACATTTTAGGGCTTATTGTTAATGGAGATAGAATAAAACCAGGGATGAGAAAAGTAAGATCAATAAAAGAATTTCCAACTCCTAAGAATATTCATGATATTCGTAGATTTTTAGGTTTAACTGGTTATTTTCGGAGATTTGTGGAAAGATATGCTCCAAAAGCAGAACCTTTCTCACGACTCTTGCAAAAAAGAAGAATCTTTCAAGTGGAAAGAGGAGCAAGAAGAGTCATTTCGAATTCTGAAAAATAGCCTTACAGAGCAACCTGTGTTAGCTCATTATGACTCTAAGGATAAAACGGAAGTACATTGCGATGCAAGTTCTAGTGGTTTAGCAGGCATGCTTCTACAACAAGGATCGAACAATAAATGACGGTTGGTTTATTGTGTAAGCAAAAAGACAACTGAAATTGAAAATCATTCAAGTAAGCTCGAATTGATGGCTATTGTGTGGACTCTTGAAAGATTAAGACAATATTTATTAGACATTAAATTCAAAATAGTGACAGACTATCAAGTATTGATGTACATGAATTCAAGAAAACAAACAATCCTCAGATTGCAAGATGGTGTAATTTAATTCAAGAATTTCATTTTGAAATTGTACATAGAACTGGAAAGAAAATGACTCATGTAGATGCAATGATCAGAGCTCCAGTTTTGGAACCAGAAGATACATTAACATCCATCATCGAGGATAAATTAGAAGTTTGTTTGACTCTGAGTGAAGATGAGAAAATATTGATGATACAGCAAGCTTATCCAGAATTACGAAAATTGATAGAAATATCTAAGAAAAAAAGATCAGGATAGAACAAAAGAAGAAAAACAGCTTATAAGAAATTACGTCTTTAAGAGAAACAGAATATTTAGATTCATAAGCGAAAATGGAAAAGAAAAATTTCTCGATGTTATTCCAACGAATATGAGGAAAAGTACAGTTATTAAATTTCATGATCTTATATGGGACATTTTTCTGCTGACAGAACTATAAATAAGATAAAAGAGTTGTATTGGTTTCCTTATATGAAACGTTATATACGAAGACACATTTCGAAATTTTTGAATGTTTAATGAACAAAACACCGGCAGAAAAACAACATGGTTTATTGAATCCAATTAAATCTGGCCAAAGATGATTTATTGTATCCGAAATATTTATCAAATAGTATGAAAGATGGTTAAATTTTGTTTTATGAATACTTTATTATGTTTTTTTAAGTTCATTTATTTTATTGTAAACATCTGTCATAAATAATTGTGCTGGAATTAAGAATTGTGTTAAATAAGAATTGCAAATGAAAAACAAGATTGCATTATTATTATTTTGTACATATTCAGATTTTTTAATAGTAAAAATTGTATATGTATATATGTAATTGTATATGTATATATATGTATATATGTAAGTATTATTATATATGTTTAACACATCTTTTTTAAAAATTTTATATCATAACTTTTCTACTTTTAATAGAAAATGTCAATTTATTGTTAATGATAATACAATATTTGTTTGTATGAATGAAAAATAATTACTTCTCTAATATAAATACAGTAGCTATTAATTTGAATTAATCTGGTATTAATTGTTTTATATCTCTCATTATGTTGTTTAGCTACGTTTCAATGCTAATGTTAAAGAAATTTGTATTAATTAGCAAGTAAGTATAAATTTTAAATTACAAATTGAAGACAATTGTAAGGTCAGTCTGGCGGAATGTGAGAAATGTGAAATCTTCGATAAAAGGCGAATACAAAAAAAAAAAAAAAAAAGAGAGAGAGAGAGAGAGATGAATTACTAAATTTAGGCAAAATCAATAAAGAAACCAATTTCATAAGCAAAATTATGCAATATATTAGTTTGGGGGAAAAAGAAATCCATTATTTTTAAGTAACTTCTTTTGGATTCATTTTGTAAAAAGGTTTAAAACAGTTTTCATGTGTGAGGTCCACATGTGAGGTGCTTCTCTAACATCAAAAATACCCGAACGGAATCGACGAAACAAAAATTGTACGTAACTGGTTGTTACAGTCTTATATAGGACGATAAACACCTTTCACAATTTAAGCCATCTTTTTCGCCATTACAAGAGAAAAACGAAAATGTATCAAATTTTCTGTTTGTTGTCTTCTATTTTTAAAACCTTGTACTCGTAACTGAATTAATCAAACAAAAAACCGCAAGAGAATATTTTAGTGTCAAATGTCACCTTTCCAACGAGCATAAATCTGAAATTGTTTGATAGATACCTCACGAGATATCGATCATTACAGACGTCAACCGAAAAAATAATGGATTACTTTTTCCTCAACCTAATATTATAATTAAAATATATATTTATTTATTTGTATTACAGAAATCTTTTATTACTTTCCTATCATGAAATCAATATAAGAATTTGCTTGTATTACATGAATGTTAAAAAAGGTTATAACATGAAACTTAATTTATTTTACCACGCGTTCAATTCTTCAATATAGCTTAATAGACGCTATGCATTTTGCATCAAATCTGATTCAGACATTGCAGTCGATACAGAGTCCCTTTCTCTAAGTGACCACTGTATTGAAATCATGGAAGACGGGGGGTGAGCAATATGGGCTCATTTCCCCCCCCCTGTTATTTTCCCTCCAATCTCCATCAATTGCATCAACTGCCGGATGTAGACAAATAAAGACAACCTGATTATCCTGCTTTGGACAAAGTCCGCGGATTTATACTCCCTTCTGCATAAGGACCGACTCACGCAGGGATGTTTATGGAGGCTCGTTTCCGGTCAGTTCATTCATTTCGCGTAGGAATGGTCCAGACCGGAAGCGGGGAATTCTTTTTATTTATTAGATATTTCGAGTTTTGGATTGGGATTTCCAGGGGCCGAGACTAGGTTATAGCGTTTTCAGGCTTTTAAAGGAAATGCGTAAGTAAAGATGTTTATTGTGTTTGCGCTGTAAGGAATGGTATTTGATTATATCATATAAAACGAAATGCATTTATAAATTTGGAAGTACACAAGATGGACTTTCTCAAAAGCTATTAGGGGATTTTTTTATACATTTTTATTTCCTCATGCTTTATTTTATTTTCAAATGATGCTTGAAAAAAAATGAGAAAGATTATATCCATAAATACATGAAATGAAATGCGGTTGGCAAATTACGTCATTTAAATGAGTTTAGCTAAGATAATTTATTATTAATATTTATATTTTTCAGAATAATGATAAAATAAGTTTACTCACATTCTTTAGGAAATATAAATATTTCTAAACTTATAAATAGTTCGAAAGTTTTTATCAATATTACAAATATCTTTTTAACTGTATTTGACCAATAGTATGTTATAGAATTTCACAGAGAAGTATTCACATAGAAAACTTCAGAGCACAGGGTATGTAACAAATTCATTAACTCAATATTTTATGATTAAGGTTAATATAGGCAATAAACTGAAATACACTTATAAAATTCTTTTTTGTAACAAGTAGTTCAGCTTCATTGTGACAGGTGGCGCTAACTTCCTCTAGCATATTTTTAAATGTTTGTAAGCGAAAAGAAGGGTCAGATTAGTATGTCCCATTACGGAAGTTCTTGTGTTCTTATAGAGATGACCGTGAAGCAATGTTAAGTGAATTTCTCTAAAAGAGACACAGTGGGCTGTTATCACATGTTCACCAGGAAGGAAAAAGGCAAATATCAGAACCAGCCATCAACTCGTCAGATGAACTTGTTAAAAGCAAAAATCCGTCACTGGTTCTTCCACCAATGATTGTGTTCAAATCTTAACCGTTCCAGCATATTCTCTTCACTGAACATAGACATAAATATTGATTTCGTATTCTTTCTTTCTCAATGAACTTTTGTGCAGTTATATATTTGAAAAATGCCGCCCAACCTGTCTAGTGGTTAGCGTAACTGACTACGGATGGGGAGGACCTGGGTTCACATCTCAGCTCGGGCATGGATGTACTTTCTCTTTCTCTCTCTGTTTCTTGTCCTTTCCTCAGATGATGGATGAATGTGGCCCGCCCTATAAACGGGTTTGTGGTGGTGTGGCGTGGGCGTTGCAACTCGTACCTCCGTGAATTGGTTCACAGGTGCCCACCGGGTAACGATAAAATGAGTAGCAGTTTCCGGCCTTGTTGCGGCTAATGGGCTAATGTGCGTACGTACTTGCTCAAGGGTGCCCGCCATTAGAAATAAAATAAAATATTTAAAAAATTCCTTATTCAATTTTATGAATATACAGCAGGAGTTTGCTGCATTATTTAATGGCCTTCAGTAAAAAAAAAATAGTACAGTGTTCGAATGGCTTTCAAAAACCAGCAAACATTAAAAAAATTCATTATAAATAAATTATTTATTTTAATGAATATTAAGATTTTTCTACCACATTACGTGGAAGAGTTTTTAACAAAATATGTACGTTTGAAATCTTTGGATTCAATATTCAGAGAATATGAATTTCAAATATAATCTTTTTATTCTAAGCTTACATAATACAAGATTTTACTCTTTATAAAATCTCAAAAATTCCATTCTAATATATTTACAAATTAATAAACTTAAGATTAAGTAAATAAGATAAATTCTTCTATAAGTTGGTGACAGACATCAGCAGCGATGTGATGTCTTTGCTGGTACCATATAGACATAACATACATCTTATAGACATCAGCAATGATGTGATGTCTTTGCTGGTACCATATTGACATAACATACGTCTTATAGACATCAGCAATGATGTGATGTCTTTACTTAACATACGTCTTTTACATAACATACGTCTTATAGACATCAGCAATGATGTGATGTCTTTACTGGTACCATATTGACATAACATACGTCTTATAGACATCAGCAATGATGTGATGTCTTTGCTGGTACCATATTGACATAACATACGTCTTATAGACAACAGCAATGATGTGATGTCACTACTGATACCATATAGACATAACATTCGTCTTATAGACATCAGCAATGATGTGATGTCGTTGCTGACATCATATAGAAATAGCATGTGTCTAATAGGCATCAGCAATTTTCTTTAGATTAAGATTTCCTTAGACAAGATTCTTTTATCAGTTCATACCATGTTTTATAAGTTACTCCAAAATTTGTAAGCATTCAGAAAAATTTTTCGAGTTTTAAAGTGAAAAAAAAAGTTTAAAACATGAAGTAGAGTGCTTAAAGTCATGTCGCATACATTCTAGGTAAACTAGATAGTGGACTGAAAGAGAGACTCGGTAAATAAAACTGATTTATGTTGAAGCTGATTTTAATATCTGACAAGCAAACAACTGCAATAAAGGTGACCACAAATCTTTATCAACGTCTGGATTATCTAGGGTCAAAGTTTACAGTTAGAAGGCACCTTCATAGACAGGACATTTACAGCAGAGCAGCGATTTCCAAGTTACTTATAGCATATTTTAAGACAAAACACCCTCTACAGTGATATCACACACACAAAACCTCGTTAGTTGTTGAGTGAAAAAAAGTAATATGATCTGACTAATATCTTTTACACCATACCTATAACAGGGTGAGTCCAATTTCGGAAGACACCTGCACAAACATATGATCGTCAGTTCTGCTTCTAACTGTCGAGCATGTTGGTGGATTTGCTCTGTTATGAAAAATCGTTTTGTAGTGTTTGCCGGGCCAATCATAATTATGTTGTTGTTACTAATGACACTTGGCAACGCCAAGCCCGCCCGTCGGAGAGAGAGCGTCTTCCGTTTTTTAATAGAGCACCCTCATACGAAGGTGGAAATACGTCTTTTAGCTCATAGATGGCGGCACCATCTGAATCTCCCAATTTAGATATTAAAACCAAAGAAGACCCATAGCCTGGCTCCAACCACCCCCAGAGGCATTAATTTGGAATGGGAACATGGAGGACATTACGACACGACATATTTTACGTGCTCAAGTCGCCATTATTGAACACGATGGATCTTCGGCTAAGCCGGGATTCGAACTCACCACCATTTGGTAACGAGAACGACTCCCTCACCAACCAGGCCACCGCGGCCTAATTGTAACTCTGAAAGTAAGAATCACTGGGAAAAAGTATTGATACTATTGAGACATTTTAACAGACCAAGTCCATCAATGCAAAATATTGTATTTTTCAGGATAATGACTACCTATTTATGCTGTGAGACTAGTTTAATATTTTTTTGATGAACACGATAACGAAATTAAACACCTACCTTGGCCTTCACAGTCACCCAACCGTAATATAATTAAACCATTGTGATTTATTGTAGATCATTCAATACGGAATCAATATCATCTACCGTATCTCTCTAAAAACTTTCACAATATCTAGATCAGGGGTGGCCAAACTTTTGGGATCCGGGTTCTACTTCACATTTAAAAAATCGAAGGCGGTCTACCAATGGCAGAGCTAAATTGACATACATATTTATTTTCGGTAACAAGAAAAAATTGTAAATTATGTAATTTTTCTAAAAAAAAAACTTAATATTAATATTAACAAAATAAAAATTTACTGACAAAAATAATCAAAGTATTCATATATCAAAAAGTGACCATCCTATTTACTTCGTTTAGTTGAAATTTTTCACTGTATATCTGCGACAAGTTTATCATTTAGTGGCTGGTACGAGCTTATTGAAATGCTTAAACACGAAATTAAATGTTCATCTGTTAAATGCGACCAATGTTTGTTTTTTGTTCATGGTTGAAAAAGCAGATTCGCAAAGATACCTCGATCCAAAGTATGATTTCAAATACAAAATCAATTTGTAAATATTTGGAAACGTTTCCTCAGAAATTAATTTCCAAAAATCAGTATCGCTAAATATGTTCTGGATTTAAGAAATATATCTCATCTTAATTTAATAATTTCTTCCTTGATTGTGACTGATGTGATATCTATTAAATGTCCTATTTTTTCAGATACGTTTTCCATCAATGTTGACATTTTCATTGTGACAATGTCCATCAATTTTGACATTTTCATTAAATGGAAATATCATAAAATTTATTTATTTCAACCTAATTAAGTCAACGAATCTTCTTTCAAATTATTTAAACAAAACCATTAAGTGTTAAGCGAAATCTTCGAAGTCTCGGTTTGGATTATGGATGCACTCTTCCTCCATGTTTTTGAAGTTTCTCAATTCATGTTTTCTTAATTGAGATGCATGCCTATCTACAGATTCTTTGAATGTTTTAATCACGCTCATCATGTCCGTTTTAGGTTTTATATAAATCGTAAAACTTTAATCACAAATCTTTAGATCGTAAATCTTTGCACAGTTTGTTTTGGGTTTTAAAGCGTAGACTGTATTAAATTTTTATTTTAAATAATTCCTTGATTCCATGTCATAAGTCATAAATTAAATTGTTAATATCCGAGGTCATTATCGGGATGGTCACGTGGACTACCTAAAATATCTTCGCCGTCTACCAGTCGACCGCGGTCGAAGTCTTGGCCACCCCTGATCTAGATGATGAAGGATTCAATATTCTCTGATGATGAAGAATATATTAGATGAAGGATCTCTGATAATGAAGGATCACAATATCTTGATGATGAAGGATCACAATATCTAGATGATGAAGGATTCAATATTCTCTGATAATGAAGGATCACAATATCTAGATGATGAAGGATTCAATATTCTCTGATAATGAAGGATCACAATGTCTAGATGATGAAGGATTCAATATTCTCTGATGATAAAGGGCATATTAGATGAAGGATCTCTGATAATGAAGGATCACAATATCTTGATGATGAAGGATTCAATATTCTCTGATGATGAAGGATATGTTAGATGAAGGATCTCTGATAATGAAGGATCACAATATCTCGATGATGAAGGATTTAATATTCTCTGATGATGAAGGATCACAATATCTAGATGATGAAGGATTCAATATTCTCTGATAATGACGGATCACAATATCTTGATGATGAAGGATTCACTATTCAGCTCTTCTATGAATCGATTATTAGAAGAGTCTAAACTGTATTACAAATTAAAGACCATCCTACATTGTACTAATAAATGATTCTTTGTGAATCTAGGAATTTCCATTATTTTGACAACCTCCTATACTTTCTATAATTTTTAACATTGTAAGTTACCTTTGAGCATTTATGCATTTAAGCAATTTAATTCAAAATTGGCAAATTAAACAATGAAAATTGAGCATATTTAGAATGCTATGATACAAGCGTAATCTTAAACTGAATTTGAAAATGCCGCATAGCATCAAATGGAAATTTAAAAAGTATAATTACAGGTTTCTCTTTGTGAAATTCATTCATAAAGCCGTTTTTTAGTACAATATAATACAAAATATTTATTCATAAATTCATTTCTGTACTTACGAAAAATCTCCTGTACTAAATTATCACCAAATCGCACATGCTTGTTTAAAAACATCAAGAATTAGTAAAATTTTTCATACTATTTCTGTTTATTCAAATCATTTATTATAAAATGTTCTATTTATTATTGCGAAATTGTTCCTAACTCTTTATCTGTATATATTTTCATATTCATTACATACAAAGTAAAAAAATTACCATTTTGAGATTAATTCTACTATTTACTATTTTAAGATGGATGCTTCTGATATGAAAATGTAAGGTTATGCAGCATTTTCAAAAGTTTTTTTTTAATTTAAGCAAGTAATTATTCCTCTATGTTTATTTTGATTAGTAATGTTTTAGATTGCGGTTTTTTTTTCAAAACATTATCATTCTTAATTTTCTTTTTCATTTCTTATCATTAAATCATTTTTTATAAGTCAGTAGGTATGACTCGGAAACGGTTACCAAACCACGTCACGTCCGCTTTATTATAAAGCAATTAACCGATCATCGGTTTTCTTGATAAAATAATCATTACCATTTCAAAGCCTGTGATTAGAAGACCTATTTAATTTTCCTTTGTTTCCTCGGAGAAAAGCCAATGCGCTATTTCCCCTTCCTTAGCAACTTCATTAACCATTTCCACCATCCATTTCTACTTCAGTTAAGGCTCTCGCTGCGAAAAGTGATTATTTCCACTTCAAATGAGATTAATACCTGGCCCGAAAAACCACAAGATTGAAACAGAATAGTAAAAATGGAGAGGGTGTGGGGATGTGGAAAAAAAAAGATCGAAAAAAAATATATTCCAAGTTCCTGGAGAAGGAGAAAATTGGGAGGAAAAAAAATTATTTCCAATTATTCTTGTTACCCTGACTCTAATCCGTTCTTGATAATTTTTTTCTTCATTTTCTCTGTGTGCTCCCAAGAATATTTTGAGATTTTTTTTTATTTACTTCTTTTTTTTTCCCTCTCAACCCAGTCTGACGGGGACATAATTTCGTTACTCTACGGCTTAATCAAGATTCTCAGAGTAACCTTAAGTTCTTTATCGTCTAAAAGGTAGGTACTAAATTTATGCCGTGTTAAGAGAAAGAAAGCTGTAAAAAATTACGTTCGGGTACACGAGAAAAAAAAAGTAACTGCAACTTTAACCATAGTCTACGATGACATTGATATTCTAACCATGGCTTCTTACCTCATATTACTATTTTTTGTTGGTGTTATTTAATTATTTTATGCTCGGTAGTTTTTTAACTGTTTCTTTTTTATATGATAGAAAAAAAGTAATGAATGTTTTTTTCTTACTTTAAAAATGCTTAGGTCATCAGATCAAGAATTAGTAACACAAGTATCCTAGTAACACGTAATCTTACTCGACATCGTGTTTCTGCTTTCGAAAATTTAAATTTAAACTTTCAATTACATTAAGAAAATTTCATAACATATTCCTGTTTATATAATACTTAAATAGTAAAAAAAAATACTTATTGTGTATTAAACTTTCTTCACAGTATCCCAATACAGAAGGCAATAAAATTAAATTATTTTGCATCAGGCTTCCGCCATGAAAAATTAAAGTTTAATTTAAATTTAAATATAGAATAACATTAATCAAACTAATGAATATTTTCCTACATATATAACACTAAATTATAAATGTTGCTATGAGTTAAACTTTCTTCATATTATTCCAGTAGAAAAAATTAAGGAAATAAACTAATATATATATATATATATATATATATATATATATATATATATATATATAACTTTTTGATTTAAGTAAAAAAATATCAAAATGTTTGCAAAAATCCTTAGCAGTAAATTTATAAGGTCGAAAGATGGTGAAATTGCCTACAATTGAATTTCAAACACAATGTTTATATCCAAAATCCTTATGATAAGTAATTGCTCTTAAAGTAATTTTTTCATGGATTTCGAAAATATTTAAGGATTTAAATTCTTAATTGCTGCTAATCAACAGAAAAGATCCGGAATATTTTAAAGCGTTTGATTGGTCTTGAAAGAGCAGTTGCGCAGAACAACAAATGGAAGTTGAAGAAGTGACAAATCTTTAGAGTTTAAAAAAACTCAAGTGATTTTTCAGAATCAGTATTTTATTTGTCCTCAAGGAATATTCTTGTGTGTGAAATCCTAACAGTTTAAAGTCACATTTTTAAATTAAATCTGACGTATTATCTTCCTTTATTAACAATTATTTAAGCTAAAAGGAATATATTTAGAAAACTAAAAATATATACATTTTTAAGAAAGTAAAAATAAAACATAATTACTATATTTGCATATTTTTTAAATTAAAAGATGATTTAGATATAATTAGCCACACATATATGTTTCACTGACTATTTCTCATTTTCATTACTAAGCTTTTTAAATGGCATAAATTCCTTTTTATTAATTCCTGAAAAAAATCAAAGCATTATTGGTAATATTATTTCATTTAAAATGTATTCCATAATTAAGATTTAACATGATAAAAAAATTAATTAATTTGAAAAAAAGAACCCAAAATTCAAGTTTTGAAAATCTTAATGTTTCTGCCAAATTGAATAAAAACCTTTGATAGACTAATAATTTATTGATTATTAAAAGACATTTATTTGGAATATAAGGAAAATTAAACTCAAGTTAATTTTACTTCATTTAAAACTTTAAATTATCACATTCAAAATTTAAATTTGTATGAAAAGTTTAACAATTAAGTTTTAAATTGAAATAATATTACCGCTCTAGGTTTTAATTGGGGGCAATCTCACAAAGTTTTGTTATATTAGGTTAGGGAAAAAGAAATCCATTATTTTT
This sequence comes from Latrodectus geometricus, assembly GCA_026290005.1. Lineage (NCBI taxonomy): Eukaryota > Metazoa > Arthropoda > Arachnida > Araneae > Theridiidae > Latrodectus > Latrodectus geometricus. The sequence goes on along the minus strand of JAPDSC010104855.1, from coordinate 30,461 downwards.
TCGTGAACTTTTTGTAACTTCTTTCAGATTCGCTTAGTAAAAAGGTTTAAAACAGTTTTTATGTAGATTTTTAGGTCTTGTGCGAAGCTACGACTGCTGACATGCTGTCAAGATTGAAAATTTTTGATATTTTATAGACATTCTAGACGATGTTGTATCCATGCGAGGTGCATCTTTAGCATCCAAATACCCAAACGGAATCGACGAAACCAAAATTGTACGTAACTGGTTGTTACAGCCATATATAGGACGATAAACACCTTTCACAATTTTAGCCACCTGGTTAGCATTTTCGCCAGTATAAAAGAAAAACTAAAATGTATCGAATTTTCTGTTTGTTGTCTTCTATTTTTAAAACCTTGTACTCATAACTGAATTAATCAAACAAAAAACCACAAGAGAATATTTTAGTGTCAAATGTCACCTTTCCAACGAGCATAAATTTGAAATTGTTTGATAGATACCTCACGAGATAGCGATCACTACAGACGTCTACCGAAAAAATAATGGATAACTTTTTCTCCAACCCAATATTTAACTTATATACTCTGTCAAGTACACTTTTTAAAATAACAAAATTCCAAAATTTCTGCACTATTAATTTAAGATGTGCTTAGCTATCCATTATTATAATGTCTAAAACAATATTTAAATTTAAAAAATTTTTACAGCTTTCTCTCTATCTCTCTCTCTCATGCACACAGATATACTTTAAATTTATTCTTAAAATGGAACCAAAAGCATCATATTCATTGATGAAAAGTGATATCTTTAAATTCAATTCATATTATCTAATACATTTTGAATTTTAAACATGAAAGCCATTCAAAGGATTTTTCAAATATATTATACATTTCGTGTGGAAAATAAAATTTAACAATAGTAAATAACGAACGAGAATGGAACGTATCGTTCTATAACCAACTTTCCTTTACAATTAAATCGAATCTGGGAGTTTTGCATTTTCACGCAGCTTGCGTTCTTATGACTGATATAACGGCCTAATTTACATCAAAATAAGTGTTATGCATTTCACTTGCAACTTAATTTATGAAACTGATAGATTATATGGCAACATTCTGCCGTAGGTTTGATTTTATAATGTATTCTAAAGTACTGCAATATTAAAAGTGACAATTGCTTAAAAATATTAGCTCTCTAAATGTTGATTTGTTGAATACTGCTTTATGACGCGAAGTAGAAAAGTAGAGCTTCTATATTTCCTTTGGCCAATTATTTCATTGGATTCAATTTGTAATATCCTCAAATATAAATGTCAGTCCTATTTGTTAATTTTAGTAATGATTTACGAGAGTGAGAGAGAAATTATGGTGTTTTGTTATTTAATTTTTCTCCAATGTTTACTGTATTTTACGAATGGCATAAATAAGTTTATGAATTGGGATAATCACAAATTCTATTATAAATGTTATTAGCTTATGAATTATGTGAGTAACATTATGAATTTATGAATCAGGATTACCTTACAAGGTTGCCATTTATGTAAAGCTTATCATAAATTAATTTAGTTGTATTTAAATTAATGATGTTCAACACAAATATATGAAGTATACTATTAGTACTTCACTCAATGAGGCTTGTTAACATTTACATAAATGATTATTTGATATCTGAAATGAATTATATTTTTTTCGGAAATTCAATAGCAAACTGTATATTATTGATTAATCAAATAAAGTATGATCATATATTTTTTATGTTAACAACTCTACATTTATTTAATTTGTCTCTCAGCAGTCATTTTTTTCACAGGTGAGCTAATTAAACTGGGACCTATGATTTAATGAGGATTACGAATCACTAAAAACATCGAAACATAAAGTGGGATTCGAACCTATGAACTGTTGAACCGAGGCAAGAGCTCTAACGATTAGGCTTCCAGTTTCACAACTACTCTATATCAATGACAAAATCATGCGTTCACTCAGAAATTCATTTTAGATTAAAGAACTTCTTGACTACATTTAGAGCATTTGATGAGCCCCCCCCCTATATTTTCGAATTTGATGCCCCTAAATGTTGAATCTTCGTTCAACATTTAGGGACATTATATTAAGCTTGGTTTTAAAGTCTTTAAGGAATCTCGTCTCACTTTAGATTAACCTAAACTATATAAATTTATAAATAATAATAATTTATAAATAGTTATAACATGCAAAATTATTAGTTCAAAAAGAGAACTTAAATTCACTAAATGGGTGGTATCAACATGACGATCTTAAATTTATTATTTTGACACCATGTAGACACCCGTACACACGAAGGCTTTAATAAAGCATTTGAACATCCATCGCAAAAATTTCCTTCTGGGAATATTTTTCATACACAGTAGGTCATATTCACGTGTTGCAAAGGAAGAAATCTAGAAAACTCCCAGACAAACATCCAAACAGAGAAGCAATACCCATCGTCAGCTGTTCAACAGTGACTGGAATTGAACTCAGAAACTTTCATTCTGGAAAGCACTGTTCTATTTCATTGTAACTTAAATATGATAAAGGTATTGTTCTTGTAATTAAAAGCAATAGGTTTCTTCATGTGAAACTTTATCATGTTGATAGGTTCTATACATTGTATAAAATTCAGTGGCAATTTCTGTAAGTTTTTGCTGAGTAAAAATTTAAATGCATGTCAGCAGTCATAACGCGCAAGAGCTAAAAATCTACACGAAAGCTGTTTTAAACCTTTTTACAAAGTAAATCCTTAAGAAGTTACATAAAGTTAACGTAAAAATAATGGATTTCTTTTTCCCCAACCTAATATCTAAAGGAATGAATATTTCGAAATTAAATTAAATTCAGGTGATGATACTAAAATGTTGAATATATAAATACTCACATATGATTGACAATTAAATATCTGAATAATTATCAATTTAACAAAATTTCCTTTCTGTAATTTTACTTTATTTATTTTTAAATTCAATTACAAAATGTTAAGTCTACGCAATGGAGAAACATTAACAAATGAAATTTTAAGTTTTAAGATATTTTTAAATAAAAAGAAACTATTATTTCAGATATTCTTTCGAAATATATAAATTTTTAGAAATTAATTGCGGAAATTTATATGCCATTGATTATAAAAGGGGCGTTTTTCTCCGACATGTTGCCCTTAGGGTGGAGATTATGAAAAGAGTAAGTTAACAAAGGGAAAAGAAGGGATGCTGTCAAAAGCTGCGGGGGAGGCAGGAACAAAGCCTCTGCAGGCGCCAGGATCTTTTCAAATGGAGAGGAAAAGAGATAATTTGCGTTGTTAATAATGTGACAGTTTCTCGTATAACAAATCAAAATTGCTTTCCCTCAGAAAGTGATCCAGTTGGCGAATATTCTCTGTAGAAATGTCGCCAAATGTGTAGTTTGGGAATCTCGAGAAGCATCAGAAGTATGGGGGCCATCTTTTTATTATATTTCAAAATTAATTGCTAATAAAAAAAATAGATTGGTTATAGCTTCTTATACTTTTTCACTTATTTTTTATTAGGTAAAAGCATTAACTTAAACTAGATAGCTAATTATATAATCCTAATTAAAATTAATAACTTTCGATCCACAATTCTATTGATACACTTATTTATTATTATTCGTATATTATTATTCGCTAGGTATTATAATTTCCTTTACTAATTACAAGAGTGTGAGAAATAATTTTTTAGTGGTTTCATTTATTAATAATATTCCTAATGTAGAAATTTTTCACTATTTTATATAAATATTTTTTTTTATTTCTTACAATTTACAGTCTTTATAACTGGTGCTCTTAAGAAAGAACAGTTCGTAAAATCAAAGAACAATCTTCAAGGGCCGTGGTGGCCTGGTTGGTTAGGGTGTCGTTCTCGTTACCAAAAGGTGGTGAGTTCGAATTCCGGCTTAGCCGAAGATCCGTCGTGTTTACTAAGGGAGACTGGGGCACATAAAATCTATCAAGTAGCAATGTCTTCCATGTTCCCATTCCAAATTAATACCTCTGGGGGTGCTTGGAGCCAAGCATTGGGTCTTCTCTGGTTTCAATCTCTAAATTGGAAGATTCAGATAGTGCTGCCATCTATGAGCCAAAAGTCGTACTTTCACCTTCGTATGAGGGTGCTCAATCCAAAAACGGAAGACGCACTCTCTCTGACTTTATTCACCTAGTCTCTGACGCGCGGACTTGGCATTGCCAAGTGTCATTATAAACAACAACAACAATCTTCAATTAATTAAACAGAAAATATTAATTGTTTTCTCTGTTTAATTAATTGAGGCTTGTAATACTAATTATTCTGAAAGATTTTCCTTGGCCTAGTAGTAGGACATCATTCTTCTAAGCTACGGGTTCCAGATTTGATCCCAACCACCGTTGAACAGCGGGAGTTGAATATTGTAAAGCCTGCCTACAGCATGCATATCTGCTGAAGTGAGTGCTTAAACATTTTAAGGGGTTCTTCTCTTGGAGTATGCCCTATTATCTGTAAAATATATTCTCAGATTGTATTGAAATGCCCTACAGAGCTTTAGACAATGAACAATGCTGTGTCAAAATTTTAAGACGAATTTCTAATATTTGGTAAAAAATTTTACATATTATATTTTTTGTTGGTGACTTTTCATTTAACTTTCTTTTATCAAAAAATATTTTTAAAAAGTACGTATGCTTTACAGGTATTCGAAAGCTGAATACCTTACGGGTTCATTTAATTAAATTTCTGGCTGCTGAATAATTAGCCGATCGAATTTCAGTACGGTGGTTAATGTATTCGATTCCCACAGCTGACACGGAATTTTACACTGGTTTGGAATCCGATCTATACACTAAGTCCCAGTTAAATAAATCTTCGTATATAAATAGAGATCATTGAATGATAAACCAGTCAGTTAGTTAAATTATATAGAATTATATTCATTAATTAATTGATTGATTGATCAATCAATTTGATTGATTGGTGGCATATTTGAAATAAATAATTTACACATATAATTGATTGATTGATGGCATATTTGTGAAGAAAAAAATGGCATTTATTTTCACTGATTTTTTGCTCTTCCACTTTTGATTCATACATAATACATTTTTTTAATTAATTTTTATTTTATATCACTTAATTAATTTAACAGGTAGCATTATATTTAGACAACCAAAAATCATATATTTGGTCCAGAAATTCAGCTGAAGTAGCTAAATAACATATTCTATTCCATTTCCAACGTGAATTCTCTAATTTTCGAGGAAAGAAAAGACAACTGCAACGAGCAAGTATTTCTGCGGTGGGTGGCAACGGCTTGTTCTAAGAGAGAGACAAGAAACTGGGCAAGGAACAAAAGATAAAAGTCTCTCCGTATTTTGTTACCGGCAAATTAAATAATGTGAGGCAAAATTAATTAACAGAGAAAATGTTTTTAAAGAAAGTAGTTTCTTCTTTTCCCTCGAAAGAAGTTCTTTGTCCTGGAGAAGAAAAGGTTGAGTTGTACCGATGCTGCATTCCGTGGCTCAGTCATCGATTTTTAAGGGCATCAATGAAATTTTTGAAAAGCGATTGTTTTCGAGTGAAATTATAATTTTTATATCGAATTTCAGACAGAGCAGATTAAATGCAGACAAAAGTGGACTCTCCACGAAGAAATGTTCTTCAATGGAATGTTTTACAAAACCAACAAAAGCTTTAACTTGATTGAGACTGGGCTGAAAGAAAGAGTCGGGTATTAGAGGATAAAGCTCTCTGTATAATTTAAGAAAAGCGTGGCTTCGTCTTTTAAATGCCAGCCTCTCACGCTTTACGCAACGAAATTAATTAAATAGATTTAACTCACACTTCTTTTAGATTTTTGTTCTTTTTTAAGCGCTGGAAGCGTGGCGCTGGAAGCACCACAAAGGATGGTGTTTTACTGTAAACGCGTTTTAAGTCTAAACAAGTCAAATGAAGAAAAATTCGTGGGAGTTTTCAGCAGAACAGTTCATTTAATTTGTTTCTAACAAAGAAAATTTCATTATTTATTAAAAATGCTGGGAATGGTATTCCCGGTTCGCTTTTATAAACTGTTGAAACTATTTTGAACCAGAGTTGTTTTAGAATAGTTTCACCAAAGTAAACTGATTAGTGAGCTTTTTTTTTCATTCACCGAATTATAATTTTGTTATTTTAATTTGTCTTTGTGAGCAAACAACTTCAGAAGAAAAATACATTTATTAATTAATTCAACGACTATTATTGGATAAAGCTAGGCTTGGCTGTATTTAAATGAATTCAAACATTGTTTTTAACGCCAGTTTTGATATAAATAGTAAAAGTTACATACCAAAAGATGCACAAACAGTAGTCAAAGGAATTAAGTTTTTAAATACTTAATTTGCAATGAAAATGTAAACAAAGTACTGTGTTATTAAATTTAAGTATAAAAATAGTTCCCTTTTTAATGAATCATGTAAAGGCATACTGATTTATTAATAAAATTAAACACTTAAAATTATAATTTAACAGTTATTAATTATATCTTTAAATGAATTCACTTACGATAATAGAAATCGCTTTTAAGCTAATAAACTATCAAGAAAATAATATTATTATGTTCTATGAATATTATACATTACAAAATATAAATTTAACTTTAATTGAACTAATTTTTAAAATGTTAAATTTTAAAGTTACCACAGTTAAGACCTCACCGAATTTGCTATTGTCTGACACGAGCGAAAGTTACAGTCAAAGTTAAATGCCCGTGTCACACAAGGGCGCTGTTATAACTCGAGTTATTTTATTTCTAATACCCGTCTGAGATCCGTTCCAGTAAAAATAGTTAAACTAGATCATAATTAAACTCATTTAACATAGATGGCACATAAATAATTTTTTTATCAGTTTTTCCGAAGAGAAAATCTTGTGCTTCAAGGGGTTAAATTAAAATTTACAACAGGGTATACACATAATTTAAATAACATAAGTTAAACCTCTTTTTCTTCATTGGATTATTGTTAAAAATTATGCACCTTTAATTTTATTTTCTAAATTTTAATTTTTAATGGTATTTGTATATATATTGACTCGTTAATGTAGCATAGGTATGGATTCTCATAATTTGAAAGTAAGGTCCAATCAGAAAGCCCCTAGGCTTAATCTACCACTCTCATTGACATCATTTCATTAGGAGGATATTGCAACCCTGACATATCTTACGAGCTTAAGCCAGTATTAGTGAACTTATTAATGTATTAGCCAGTACTAGGCTCTTTGATTGTGTCGGGTATAAAACCTACTATACATTACGACAACAAAAGCAAAGGCTCTCTTAATTAGAATACCATGGTCTTGGCGCATATAAATATCTAATATACATGTTCAGAATTACGATGCACAAATGATATTAACCTTTACTATTTCTTTTATAAAAATTACTCCACTTATCAAATAAATGACATAAAATTCTAATTACGTAACTACAGTAATTTGATATCGATAGTTTTGCATATGAGATTTTTTGTACTAATAACTATTGTGATATGTATTTTCAAAAAAGTTTTATTCTTAATATTTTTAAAGTTATATTAAAATTATGGATAAATTTTTAAAAAAATCAAATCTGATTATCAATGTATAAAAGCTAATAATGACTTAATAATCGTGTGTGTCTTAAATCGTTCCACTTAAAAATATGGTAATGTCTAGAATCTACTTTCTTAATTCCTTTTTTGGAAGTTTAAATATATTTTTAACTATTTTAATTAATTATTGATATTATGGAAAACGAATCCCTAGTTCGGAAAAGCTCAGAAACTATTACTTTATCAGGAATAAAATTTCAAGCATAAAATTTCAGATTACTTTTTTTAATGGGTTTCATTAATTTTAAAAGTACAATTTCATTGGATTTGACTTCTTTGAAACAAAAATATATACTTAAATAGGACAGTTTTACAATACATCAGAGAGATTTTTCTATAAATATAAATATTTACAGCTGATTAATTTTTCAGTGGATAAATTAATTTTTTCGTTTTTCTAGAAGATGAATTTAGTTTTCAGCAGGTAATGCTACTATTTTAGCAATTAAAATTGCTTTTGCTAATTACATGAGGTAACCCTTAAAAGATCATATTTTTTAAAAAAATTATGTAAAACACGTGGTTTTTTTATAAAATACATTTGTAAAAAGCAGTTAGTTATTTATAAAATAAATGCCTTTCATCAAAATCCTTAAGATTCCTGGTGTCAGAAGCATTTTATGATACAATGTCTAACATTTCCTTAATTTTACTTAAAAAAATGAAGTCCTAATTATTAAATATACTAGTCCTCACCCAGAAATTATGATAAATAATAGCTGAAAGTCATTATAAAATGGGAAACAAATAACCAACACATAGTACAATTTTTACTAATAAATAATATTTAAATATGTTCAAAGCAAAAATTGTATTGGTATATTGACAAAAATATTTTACAATATTCAAAAATAAATTTGGTTGAAAGAGTTTTTCTATCTTTAAAAAGGATAAATAAGAATAAAATTAAATGCATAAAAAAATTCTTTGCTTGACATATATTCTTAAATTATTTATCGAAGTTAATTGGTGTCAGAAACCTACTGCACTGTGCCAAGTTGGCACGAGGTATGATTTTCAATGGTACTTTACACCAGTATAGAAAATATTCTACATCATACTGCTATATTAAATAAAGCAATGAAGGCGTAAGATTCACACATTCAAATTTGCCTTTTTTATTTGACTATATTGAAGAAACTTCTAATTATATTATTTATTTTTCTTTTAATAAATACAAAATACGAGTCAAAAAGTTTATTTATGTTGAAAGAATTTATTAAATTCCTTCAAAATAATTAATTTTTTATTTTGACTCTTTTTATGTTATATATATATATATATATATATATATATATATATATATATATATATATATATACAAGGGCAACCTGAATCTTGATAAATTGGTTTGGCATATTACAGCTACAATATTGTAGAACTTAGGTTTGTAGGATAATTTAATAGTATGAGAAAATATTACAATAAAATATAAATAAATTTAATAAACTATACTTTCATAGTTAAATGTATTTTTCCCATATAATATATTATGAAAAAGTTCAATCCAGTTATTTTAATCATACCTATATGTTAGAATTTTATTACTGGTCAATATATGCTTTCAATTGTTAATTACTTTTTCAATTATATGTATTTTAAATGAATACATTTCTCAAATGAAATATAATTAAGGTATATATATAGTAATTAGGATACATAACTTTTAATTCTTAAGCATTAATAACTTTACATTTAAAATATACTAATGTTTCAATTTGTATTTCATATCCTCTCATTGTTTTTCCTAAGATTCAAAAATTTGTGATGGATAAAAATAACTTTAATATATTATAATAATATACAATTAAAAAATAAAAAGGTTGTATTTTCAGAGTATTCTTTAATTTATTGACATTTAGTCCATAATTCAACGTAATCATTAATCGTTCATAACTTATTAACATTTTTTATACACATCATAAAAATAATTTTAATCTATTCAAATTTTATTACTCTAATTTATCATTACTTTATGAAGTTATTATCTCCAAAATGTTCGTTACACTGACAAATTTTGTGACTGTCAGTAAATTTAAATTGAATTAATCTAATATTATGATCAGCAGATAATTATTTTTGATGAATATGCTTTGCTTATCCATTTGATTAATTACTCAAAAATGAAGAAAAATGTTTCTTCAAAAGCGGAGAAGGAATAATAAGAGTTTCTTCTAATGATTCTCTGATACAATGTTAATTATCTAAATTATGAACAGTACATTCATTTTAATCAAGTTACGTTTTGATAAACTTTTATAATTGATAATCATATTCAAAATTAATAACCCGGTTTTCTGACAGTATAACTCAATCAATCGGAATTAATTATTCTTTTGTATCATTACAACAGTCAACTGTAACCGTAACCACCACAAGCAATTACGAAGAGTGTTGACAGTCTGTCATTTTTCAATCACGATTAATTATCCGTTAGTTAAATTCATTAATCCTTGCCTTTATTTTTAAGAAAACATTCTTTTTTTTTTTTTTTCGTAAAAAGAAAAGCGATACCTCGCCAAATCATGCCAAATCAGTGGATCGTGGCCTATTGGCTGCGAAAGCACTCCTTGGGACCGCGGGGCTCGCTCTCTCCTCCTTCAATTATTTTCTAGATCAGTACACTCTATTAGATGATTAATGCCCAGGGCAGCAGCCACGGGTAATTAGGCCCCCGTGCTCTTGCGGTATCCTCTACCCTGTCACGCCCCTCACCACCCGGATACTCCAGGAGCAACTCCCAAAAATTATGGCGGTTCCGAGAAGCAGCTCCAGAATTAATAAGGCAAGGAGCAGCGTCCTTTGGCTGCTCCCAGAAAATTAGGTGCGATGTTTTAAATGCCTTATAAACTTCCGAACTTATCCCTTCACTAAAACTGATTATCTGTTGGAGTTTGAGAAATATTAAATCGCAGTATTTAATTAATCACTAAGTTATATTCCCTTCCCTTTTTAGCTCTAACTTCAGCTAAGTAATTTGCACAGAAAACTTATAAAGTGGGATATATTCTAACATATATTGATATCTCTGTATATTCATAATAACTACTATTTTAAGTAAATTAATATATAGTGTTGTGTGTCTGCAATAAAATATTTAAAATTGAAAAAAAGCAACTAGATGAAGGGGGTGTAAGCAAAATAAGAAATAATGTTTAGTTAAATGCATTTAAAAGTAAATGTAGCAGTATTTTTCATCACTGATTTAAAAGAACTTTAACAATTATCGTTATTGATATTATTGTAGGAATCTCACCAGTTTAGTCGTTCAACAAAGACATTGTACCTCAAGAACTCTTTTAACTGTGTCAAACATTGGTAAAACCATAAGGATAATCACTGAGCACTGATGTGAAATTTGTAGAGGTAATTACCTGTTTAGGTACTTGAAGTCAACTTGTCATTTGACTAGCTCAAAATTGAGATGCATTGGTGGCGGATTGTCTTAAGTCGTATAATACAACATCAACAACATACTCAATACTAAGATATAATGCATTTTAAATACTGCAATACATTACTGGAAATTAAAATTATTACTCAAGAAAGCAATTCAAATAACAATAGTATTTATTAGACACATAGTCACCTAACTGATAGAACCAAATTCTAAGCTAGGTACAGGAATGTATACCGTTGGATACAATGTACTACTGAAATTAAATAAATGTATTTTTAAAAAAATTTGAGGTGTAACTCCTGTGAAATTAATATTCATAGCATCCAGTAATGATATTAATTACACTTACCCATATGATATTAGATCAAACTGAAATTGAATTGGGATGTACGGATACAGCAGTCCATGGACTGTAACTTATTGATCGTGGTAACTGTGGAATCATATTCTAAGTATCATGATTCACTAGTTACTAGTATATCATGATTCACTAATTATACTAGTTTGATAACCAGTGATCACGAAGTTTACGATTCGGTAAGAGATCATGAGAATATGTTGGCTAGAGAAGTAGTCAGACATGGACTCACCATCACCTAGTGATAGAATCATTTGGTGATAGTGAGTCCCTGATTGAGTCTAATCTTTTGAGGGGGATGATTCAGGTTTGATACTAGACATGTTGAATAACAAGAGATATGTATTGTGCTGATGTTTTCTGCAAGCACTTTCGTTTGATTTAGTGTTTGGGGATTTTCGGTGTTTTATCGCTTTCAACACGTGAATACGGCATACCTACAATAAAAATTCTTCTTATAAAAGTGAAGAATCTGCAGATGTTTAAGTATCTTATGACACTCTTCGACTAATAGATTGTCCATTAGCTGTTTCAAAATAGTCATATATGTTTTATATCAAGAAAAGTCACCGCAATACTAGGAACATATTATTCTACTGACATGTAACATTACAGAACACACATCTTCGAGCCCATTGTAAAACCACAAACTTTATATGTTAGAACCTATGAGCTGAGCAATGTTTCCTAATGTATCAGAATATAACAACTGCTATACAAAAAATTCTGACAGGTGAACAAGAAGTGATCAAGAAGTGTCTTCCTATACTTACACTCTAGCTGACGGATTAATATGACGATGTCAAGCGCATGTTTCAAATGTATGTTTCCCAAAGTGCCTCTAAGTATAGATGTGACCGTCATGATGTTGTATACATAATTAGAATTAGAGCGAAGAACCTCATTCGTCCGTCTAGGTTATTAGTAGAGTGGATGAGCACTGGCCTACCTACCTGTACTAGCCAAAGTTGACAAGCTGCTTGGTAGAAGTTTTCGTAAATCCAAATCAGGGATCAAGCAAAAGACTCCTTAATGCTTGGACTGCCAACTCTAGGGGTATAATTTCACTTGGAGGACATTGCAACCACGACCTAGTTAACTTGCAGCAGCCGATTGATGAAGACGATTGATCTTCAGTTAAGTCAGCATTCGAACTCATTACCTCATGACAATGCAAACGACGGTCAAACCAACCAAGTCACCGCGGCCTCCAACTGGAGGAGTTCTTGTTTATTAAATTGCATCAAAAATAGCCGAAAGTTTGAAACGCAAGCTTCCCATGTTGTTGAAAACATTGTCGAATTTTTCCTGCTGAAATTTGTTATTTTGCAAAAGACCTCATTTGAACTATTCAAAAAATCCTTGAACCACCTATGCAAAAAGTCAGATCTTCATACTAGTCCAAAATTTGATGTATATATTGTACTTTCTGTGAAAAGAGATACTGTTTGTTTGTTTTTTTTCTAAGCGTAATATGAATTAGTATATTGGCCGATTGATGATAAATAGTATGTTACCAGTTCATAAATTGATGAATTTGAAAATATATGCTGATTGTAGGCATATTTACTAAGCAATAAACTGATGAAAATTTGTCCATTTGTTGACCCCTGATAAAATTTTTAAAACGAATTTGTTTTTTATTTATTTTATAATAAGCACAAATCTCCTTTGGAGACCAACAGCTAAGCACTTTTGGGTCATTTGATAGTCACAAATATATTTCCTAAACCACAAATTGTTTACCCAATACATTGAAAACTATATCACAAAGGCTGAGAAATTGTTAAGAAAAAGAGCTCGGTAGATGAATGGCATTTGCATAAAAGGGAAATTATTTGCAGTTTGCTGTAAGTACTGTCACTGGAATGAAGGTAATTAATGCTCATTTGTTATTGTTCCTTACCCTATCTGATTAGCAATTCTTCTAAACCAAATCCATAAAAGAACTGATAAAAATAATGTCCAAAACAAGAAGAGGATTTCGATATCAGACTTTTTTTTTTTCAAGTTCTAAGCAGGAAAGCAGATGGTCAAGGGTGAAATGTACGATAGTATATTTCCTAAACATTGTTTTCCTGGCTAATTATTTCATTGGTCAATTCTAAGACATTTTAGTTTTGAGTCTTGATAAAGTTGTCTGTTGTACATGACTATCCTTAAACGTGACAGGACTTGGTGGTTGCTTGCCATCATATCAGTCATGATTCAGGAGAGAAAATCAAGTTGAAGCAATGGTAGATTTGACTTTTCAGCTGATTTTCGTCAGGTAATAGATATCAAGATTATTATAATTCTCTCCTTTGAGAAGATATCAGCCACTTCTTTTCAACTAAGGCCAACGTGTGCCGAGATCCATTGTAAATGGACGTTATGGCAAGATGAGAGCCTTTGCAACAGAGCTAGGATAGCGATCGAAACTGTCACCAACCCGAGACTAGTGTTGGAGATGTTGGATAGAACAACTGTCGGTCATAATCTGGATATCTTTATAGTCTGGGCAAAAGTCAGCAGCATTAAGTCCTGCTGCTGACTTTTGTCCATAAAAAAATCCTAAACCAAAAGTGCCACCATCTTGCCACATTGAGACAACCAGCATTAAGTCCTGCTGGTTGCCTCAATGTGGCAAGATGGTGACACTGGAAGAAATTCGTGAAGTAAGTCGGGAATTTTCTCGTGGCAGGGTCCCCCTAGGCATGAAGGTCATTCCATAGTGTCCTGCTAAACTTAATAGTTGGAGTTAGAGCGAAGTCAGTCCTCTGCCTCTGAGTCTTCCCCATTTCTTGACGTTCAGAAATTGTAGGATTCAAATATTTCCATGAACTAGACATGAACCCTTTTACTTTCGAATTTTATTAGTTGATGCCTCTTTTAGGATTTTTTTATGCAGAAATAATTATTTTCCATCAATTTTTCAAAAGATAATTAGTCATAAATTACATATCTGTGCATTAAATAACACATCTATATTGTTACAAATTGAAAATGTCACTTTTTAAAACTATCTACCTTCTCATGCAATTCAATGTCAATTCCTATATCATTTTTTATAAAATTAAAGCAAAATGCTGAGAATATTACTATATCGTACCACTATTTTCAAAGTGATTTAAAGATACTTTAACTTGAATAAAAGGACCGCTAACTTCTAAAATTTTCAAAATAGTTTCAAGCATCATTTCCAATAGATTTTTTATAAATAATACAAATTATTAATATATAATTAAGTTTTTACATAACTGCAAATAAATAATAAATTTTTGTCACTTTATAGTAAAAGATTCGAAAAAATAAAGAATAAAATTTAAATAAAGAAATTATATTTCCTATTCGATTGACCCAATGAATATGTTCCAATGCTTTCTAAGAACTTAATATTAATAAAACTTTAAGTATCAAAGTTATTGCATAATAGCTAATTCTAAATCAGATGTTGTTTTTAGGTAAAAATTAGTTATTGACCCAATAATATTTGCCGCAACAAGCAAGTGTCTGAATATTTGAGAAAATTATAAAATGATCTTGTGGTACAGTCATGGAAATTTTACAATCTAACGATCCTCGTGATTCTTTACAGTATATACTTTAAATTATGCATAAAAATTATAGTTTTTTGATAATATATTTGTGAAATTTTTACTCTTTAGGTAGCATAACACTAAAATATAGGATTAAGCCTAAAGTTTGTCTCATTGTTCAAGATTCCTTTCTTTGAAAGTTGTTGAAATTTTTAGCCATCTTCACTACAATTTGATACAGAAGTCTCCAATAGAGAAACGTTCTCAATCAAAATTTAAATTGTACGAAAAATTTCGGAATACCACGTGAATTCCTAAAACTTTTTGAATTTGCTACTGTCTCCACATATCCCCCAGGCCATTCCCATTCAACTCTTACTTCAACTTTTTGCACATTCCATTCCTTAACCGCGTTTTTCAGGTAATCCCAAAGTTTCACTTCTTTATGCTACCTGGTCTCTAGAATCAAGAACCACGGAGACAAAGTTTTCAAAGTTTGGGTATTGTATTCTTCTGCAGGGTATAGCATATTCATTATGTTCCTCGGCACTTACTGAATGTCTCAACTCTAAAGTATCACACAACCCCCCAGAATCTGCATAAAAAAACCACAATGAAAGAAGTTTTGGAAAAGAAAGTTTGGTAAAATCGTATACAAGCCATTCCCTAAGTTGCAAATTCTAATTGCGTGGATAGAGGGTAAGTTTGGTTTTCGTTAAAAACTCTAATTGCAGACTTCCTCTAAGGGATGAGAGGAACCTAAGGGAGATTTAAATATCTTTTCGGAAAAGGAAAAATTCCCTGACGTTTCCCTTTTCTCAAAAATTGCCCAAATCTCACCTTTCTTATTTTTACCATCAATTAAGTTCATAAATAAATTATTGGTAAATTAGGATTTAAGTGGAAAAATTGTAATTTGAATTCGGCATCAGATTTATTATTATTAAAATTTTAAAAAATCTTTGTTTTTTTTCATAGAAGATTTATTTTGAGTTAGTTCATTATTTCAGATTACACGAGGCTATTAGTTGTTAACTATTAGTTGATTTAATTTGAAAGAGGCGCTTTTTCGTGATAATTAAAAAATATTATTGCGCAGCAGTAAAATTAGACAATTTTAAGGGCAATTGGTTTTATAAAATATCAAGTAAGATTAAAATGGTATACTGTGTAAAAAATATCGCAAATGCGAAATCAGTATTTAAAATATAATTTATTATATTTAAATTAAAACTGTAAACACTTCCTGTGTAAATATACTTCTTATACTTCATTTTTATGAATTTTTTATTTAGAAAAGCTGCTATATTTAAAAGGAATGAATTTTTTTATTATTTTACGTTTATTTTAAAGTGCTAGCTATACAATATTATTTTCAAAACATGAGGAATTATTTCTAAGTTTGTTTCTCAACTTCTAATGTCAGTACTTCGTATAAAAACAATATTTTATTTTAACCTTCTTTATAAGAAATTAGTATTAATTGCTTCTTATTATATATTTTTTGAAATATTCATTAAATAATTGTAAAATAATTTATTAGAAAATTCTTTATATATTAAGTTTAATTTTTTTCAGTTCATGAAAAGGCGTTACAATATTTTCTATTTACCTGTTTAGCAAATTTTTTTTTATATCGCACATTTTTTACAATAATTGGCTAATTTATAATTAATTTAAAAAATTTATATATATATATATATATATATATATATATATATATATATATATATATATTGATGGTAATTTTAATTTATGGTACAGTTGTTCACGCTACGATATATGTATATATATGTAAATAATTTAAACGTAGTATTCCATTCCTAAACAATTCTCGCTTTAAGAACGAAGGCGCTTATTGTTATTTCCAAATTTCAACTCTGTGCGAGTTCTGGAAGTAGAGAAAGAAATACTCATATATAGAAAATAATATTTATAAAATAGAGAAAAAATATTTATATATATTAAAAAAATGTTTATAAATCAGTTTCTTTTTTTTCTACATTCCTACTGTACAATTTTGAAGAAAATAATTTTTTTTCCAGTTTTATATAAATATTTCGTAAAATTTTATTTTTGCCTATAGCAGCATATTTATAATATTTTCATGCTGTAGCCTTCACAATTTCCCCGATTGCCCTCTCGTTAGTGATTTTTACTTTCTCAATTAAATTTTCTTTCATGCCTATTCAACTTGTACAAAGTCTCTTGTTGAGAAAACTTTTCAAAAGCAAAATAATAATTTTCTTTTAAATTTTTTTTTATTGTCTATGTTTATTAAGTGGCATTTCCTATCAGGCAAAATATTTAATTACATGAATAGTAATTTTTTTTGAAAAAAGTGTTCTCCATAAGCAAAATCAAGTTTTTTAGATTAATAATTTGCCTTAGAAAAAAAAAAAAACATCTGACTTTAAAATCCATTTTCTTCTCTTCTTTTTTTAAAAACTGAATCGTTTGAAATAAGTTGACTTGTTCTATGACTATGACAACTATGAGACAAATTGACATACACCAATTTTTTTCATAGTCCACTGTGAAAAACAGCAACGAGTTGGAATATTTTTTAAATTGTTAGGATTAACTTATTGCTAATTATTTTGAAAAAAAATTTTTTTATTTTTTCAAAATAATAACTAATTATTTTGAAAAAAATAAAATGAAAATGACTATAAAATAGGAAATAAATTATTCAATGAAACGAATAATATTTTGCCAATAGTAAAATTCATGCTCAATGATAAGAAAAGGGAAATTTTTTCTTTTTTATAATCAGCTTATGTTCGATATAAATTATCAGTTTCACTCAACAAAATGTTCAAGGCTTTCACCTTTTTGAAGATTACTACCTGGAGCTGAGAGATTAGTTTTGTCCAAAAGACATTGATAAACAACTAATTTGAAACCATTCACTAAAATATTATTCAAAAAATTTAGAATTTTTTTAAAAACAATGCTAATTACAGTCAAATTATAAAAAAAGAATTAGAAAACTATTTTTTAAGAAAAAGGACTTTTGGCATGACTTGCTTGCATATCATTAACTTCGAGAAAGGTATATTTGGAAAAAAAATTTGAAAAATTACATCAATTTTTAAAATTTTCCTTAGAATTTGTTCGAAATTTGCAATATTTTCTTTAACAGCATTGAGAAAAGTAATTCTTTTTTATAAAGAAATTATTTAATCGATTTTCATTTAGTTTTGTAAACTAGGTACCACAAATTGATTTAAAAAATAAACATTTCAAAAAGTTTTTCATTTTATCCATCTCTACATTTTGAAGTACATTTCTCAACGTTTTATCAAGATTTGATAACATTGTGAATCATAAGTCTTGCTCGTCACTTTTGCATCCATACTGTTTCATTTAATATTTAAATAAAACATTTAATATTTAAATAAAACATATAAAAATAAAATTTAAACGTATGACTTTTGTTCTGTTTGAGATCTCTAATTCCGTGAACTGAAATTTTTTCAATGAAATAATTTATGTGCATACAATTTTTATAGTGGTTCTAAATATGAGAATAATTCTCATTTTTCATCATTTATTCCAATACTGAATGTAATTACAATATTAATTATTTTTTATATATTTATAAAATGTTAGATAACTCTGTGTATATTTCTAGTAAAAATAATAATTATTAATAATATTATGTGTTGCATTTTTTCTCTGCATCTTTTATTCTTTATACATTGCTCAGTGACAAAGTTATCCTTTTGCTGATAATCTAGAATCACAGTAATTTTTTGATTTGGTATTTTGGATTTACAATAAGTAAATAATATGTTTTGAACATTGAATTATACAAATAGTTATTTAACTAAAAAGTGTTAAATTAAAAAAATGCTAATAAAATTGTAATCTAATTGTTAATCCTATATGTATCGTATCTCTTGTATTCCCTACAAAGAAATATTTCTGTTCCGTTAACTTTTTTATATTTTTATTGCCATAAATTTTGAAAAACTGAAATTTTATCATTAAAATGTGCATAACTACGAAAAAACCTTATGGTAAAAATAGCAATTGATACATATATGATATACTTCATTAAACGTCATTAAATTTTAAGATTTTGGCCTAAAATGTATAAGTAATAACCATTCACATAATATCATGAACAAGAATACTTTTATGGCAAAATAAAAATAACAACAATGTTGGCAACAAAGAATATACTGTTCCTATTTCAAAATTAATTTATAGAGATTCACCCTTCTCAAAATAGGCCGTAAAAATGAGCAAATGCTCAGTAGTTATACTGGCTTCTGATATTTTATGATCTTTTCATATTTAATTTCCTAATCCATAGCGGCAACGACGGAGAAAACTTTCCAGAATTAAAATGGAGCGATTTTGGAATAATCTAGATAATGCATATTCTGTAGTCTTTTACGAAAATCTATATTAAAAGCAATCTTCTAAGGGAGCAAAAGGAAAGGTAGTTGTTAAACGCTGAAATTCCTTTGGAATTTAAAATGACGTTGTATCAGCAGTTTTTAGATTTCCTTCACTATAAACATAAATTTGAAATCGAGTGGCTTTGGATTTTTTTTTTCATTTTTTTTTATAAGGCATACTTTTTCTAAGAAAGGAAGAATTTAAGAAGTTACGATCTTGACGAAATATTTGATCGCTTTTCTTGGGAACGTCGAGGAAATTTTTATGACGGCAATATTCGCTGGGAGCTTTAAAGGTTTAGAGGAAACCGACCAATTGATTACAATCCTCCTTTTCCACCATCCTGTGTGTATCGCCCTCTATCAATATGCGCAGATACTTAAATCGAGTTTCAAATTTCGGTTTGCTAAACGGGGAGATAAAAAGATAGTGGTGCACCATTTTCTAAAAAGGAGTTGAGTGGAAATGTTTTTCTGCTGCTCTTGTTTGTGGACGCGTTTTTATGGCTCGCCCTATTTTGCAAGATAAATTCCTCTCCATTTTTAGCTATAAAAATAAAATGAGCTGTAAGCTACTTCAAAAATATAAAAAAAAATGCTTTAAAAAAATCATTTGGTAAAAACCTTTTAATTAAAAAATGTAGAGCTTTCAAAAAGGAAAGCTTTATTTGCGTGTAAGTGGAATTATCAAATAGGACGGTTCTTTAAAAATCTATTCGGAAAATCATGTTAGAGAATCAGAGACATTAACTCTTGTTGCATTCATTTTAAAAGTTGAAATGATGAATAAATTTCTAAAAAAAAATTGAAAGATGGAATGAGATTTATTGAGATAATGGCATTGATTTTTCATTGAAAACGCGCGAGCTCTATAAAACTTCATTCTCATAACGAACGTTTGATTATAAATTGTTGAGTACCTTTGAGAATAGAAAAGATAGGTTGATGTTTATGAAAACCTTTTGAAACCGTTCATATGCACAAATATCGCCAAAAAAGAAAACGAAATTCACTTCTGAGAACAACACAATGAATTGATTGCGATAAGTTAGAAACATTGGCTAGAATACAATGAAAAGCATTAAACTTAAAAGAGAAAATGCGCCTATCTTCGGTCCATCTTTAATTGTAGATTTAGAGTTGATTGGAGATATAAATTGCTACAACATTTGTTGGCTCGAAATATTGTCTACATCTCAGTAATATTTACTGCTAACTTTAATTTTGGTAAAGAAAAAACAATTGTTTCTAGTTTTCCCACAAAATAAATAATTTCTTAGACATTTAATTTATACCTCTTAAAAGAGTGGTTCTAACAATGGTTTAGAGGGAAAGGTACACCTTTCCAAAAGCAAATTGATATTTTTCCAACCTACTTAATAAATATTTCGAGCCTTATTAAAGTTTTCGTGCCTTCGAATGAACTTATTCCTATTGTTACTCGAAGAATTTTAAGATGAAATTCAATATGCTTTAAAGCGAATTCCTTCTGATGTTAGAAAATAATTTCCTTTTGTTTTATTAGCATTAAATTTTTAACCAAAGTTTATGAAAAACTTACGCAATGAAGTTTCTTTAATTTCATTCAGAAAAATAGAATAAATGGATTTGGTTTTAAGTGAATAATGAGTTATCATATAGATTATTATTATCTTAATTTTATTATTATTATTTTTCCTATTAACAAAATAACAGTGTAGTAAGGATATAATAGTATATATTTAAAAAATAATACGACTGTTAATATTTCTTATGTATGTTTTAGGGGATATTTTTTTTTCATAAAGAGCGTGTATTATTCAACATATTTTATCTAATAATTAAATTTATTTGTATAAAATTATAAGCTAATAATAAATAATGTAAAAAAATAATTATAAAAAGCTTTAAAATGTTTTAAGTTTTACAAATTGTTTTAAATTTTCACATTCACAATTTGTGAAATTTTTTATTTTAAGGGAAAAGTTAATAATTCTGATTATTTGGCTGGTAATCTCAGTATTTCAATACTTCCTTAATTATATTTCATCACATTTTCTCTCTGTTTCTGATTCGTTCTTCATAATTTATTTTGTTCATTTATTTTAATTCGCTGATCTGATTGGACAAATAAATTTAAAATTAACTATCAGTATAAATAAGACAGTTGCAGTTAAGAAATTCATACTTGATGAGTATAATTTGGACTGAATAATGGAACTACAAGTTGGTAAAAATCATTTGTCAGACTGTTTAATAGTTTGACACTAGTTCGAATGAATGATTCATTTATTAATAGTGCCTCGTGATTATTTTATTAAAATCAGGTATTAATTTTACAGGCTGACATTTTTCCATTATTGTGGCGTGTAAGTCAGAAAAAGAAAATACTTTATGCTTCATATGGACTTTATATCTTGAATGATATTTAAGAGAAAGTGATAAGTATATAATTTTAAGATATTCCCCCAAAATTTCTCTTGAAAATTCAGAATTCTAGAATTTATATCTATTGAAAAAAATATTAAAGACTAGAAAATTTTCAAAATTTTAATTTACTAAATTACATAAAACTATGAATCAACATAAAGCATTACAATTGTCGTTAATATAATTTGAATTTTAAATTCTCATTAATTATTTTTTATTCCCTCCCCTCAATTACTTTTTATCCAATGTTATCAGACGATCGATCTTTTATCAAACGATTTGGGTGCTTCATTGCCACCCATAATCGGTTTTCAACGCCTGCCACCCCAAGTCCCATCGATGATTTTAATCCCATTCCCCATGTCGAACATTTCGACCATCCGACGATCAGCAACCCCATGGGACATGTCTGCAGCTTAAGGGGTGAACGTGGGCAATAAACTCACCATGTTTGCACACTGTCCCCTCCATTTCCTCTCGTGATGTTGCCAGTGTCATATCTGTCATTGTTATTGATTAGGAAAGCAATGAAAAGCTCTCTTTTATTCCTTAAATTCGATACTGAATTGTCGAATCAATTAGCTGCATTGAAATTAGAACATAGTTTGACAAAATCATCGCAGTTAAATAAAAAACAAGCATATAATTAGAATCTTTGTTTTTTTCTGGAATATTTTGGTATTCACTTATTTATTATCAAATAAGTTCTCATATGTGTGCGCATTGGTATACATGTGTGTTATGTGTGCGTATGTCGTGATTCGGTTTCCACTAAACAAAATGTGCCATAAATTTTAACATTACCATTCATTATACTATAATTATTTCTTTCGCAGAATTCCTAAAATAATAATCTGACCATCGTAGTATATCTAGATTATCTACTTCCATAAGATCATCTTTAGAAAATATGTACAAGAAATGATTTATTATCCAAAGTTGATCTATAATTGACAGTATTGTGATTAGCTGCAGTGTTTGTTATTACGAGGTTGTCGTTATAAAGAGGAGAGCATTTAGGTTTACAAAGATTTCAGTAAGTGTTCTAAAGTTGATTTACAATTCAAAATTTATCTATAATTCAAAGTTGATCAATTATCCAAAGTTGAACAATAATTCACAGTAACGCTATTAGCTATAGTGTTCGTTATTCAGAAATTGTCATTATAAAGAGAGAAGCATTTACGTTAACAAAGATTTCAATAATATTGGAAAAAATCTCACAAAAAAAAAAAGTAAATATCAATGCATACAGAAAAAATATTTCCTGTCAATTGTGCAACAGGTAAACAAACCGTTTTGGATTCTTAAATTTGAGTCTTTAGATAAGATCTAAAAGGTCTAAAATAAGCAAAAGGAAGCATAAGCCCCAAGAGACAAATCGTAATGTCCTCGAAATCAAGAATTGGAAAATTTTATTATTTTAGCAAAGAATTATCAAGTGAAGGACAAGATTTACCTAGGTCTAGTATTAGGATATCTTTCTTCATAGTAAGATGTTTCGAGTTCGATTCCAGATACTAATGAACTACTTGAGATGGAAATTGCGCTTCTGCCCTCCTTATGTCTGCATTGCTCATTCACCTTGTTAAATAATATGAAACTCATGAAATTTAATATCACTTTAAGTCTTCAACCATGACAAAAGCTTTTTCGTTCAATTATTGCCTAAAGTAAAATGTTTAAACAACTCATATCTTGGTGACCAATTTGCTTAATATCATTTTTCTCTGCAATTGATTTGTTATTTTTCGAATAAAATAAGCAGTTATGTAGATATAAAATATGCAGATATCATAAACAAAGTTTTTCCCCAATATTTTTAGTTGATCTCCAAAAATTATTTTTCCCCTCAGATTCAGGATTAATTTTTCTACAAAGAGATTTTAAATACTAAAGTTGAACTATAATTTGCCATAAAACAAAGCAAACTGAGAATAAAACTTTGGATCAAATATACAAAATTAAGCAAAATCTCTTATCACAAAGTTAGTAATAAGTCATATTGTGATCGTGTAGTTTTCATTATTTTTTCGATTGTAATAGCACAGTTTAATGCGTATTATATAATATTTACAAAAAAAAGATAGCAATTTTTAATTGCAAAATTTAAAAATAGGAACGTTTTCTTGATGTATTTATGATTTCCTGCAATTAAAGCCAATTCTTGCTCTATGTGTTATAAAATAGGGTGAAAAAATGTAAGCAAGGGAAATTCTAAATTAAGCATCATTAATTAAGCAGTTCAAAAATGAAATAACCATAAATGAAATTAACAACTTTCAAATTTTAATAAAATGTTTTAACTGTTTTGCTCAATTTATATTGTAACTTTAATCAATTATAACAAAACTTTTTATAGCCCATTACTTAGAATTGCATAATACCATCACATTTTTTGTATAAACTTTTTTATTAAATTTTTAAAAAATCGATAATCATAAAGAAGATTAAACAACAACTGGGAAAATTACACATTACGAAAGTGCTTAAAGAGTTCGACTAACAAGATTGGATGACACATTTGTCTTACATGCTTCTCGAAATTGGTAGAAATTTTGAAAAAAATAGATGAGAAATTGCTTTATTCCTTAACTACTCGTCTAATAATTGTTTGAAGAATTGTACCATTAAGTCACGTTAACTTTGACTCAGCGGCACAGCTGCCGTATAATCAATCCATTATGCCAAATTCTGAGTTAGGTGATTCTTTTGGTGGATTTCCTTAATATGGCAACCTGGTTCTTATTACGTCATAGAGATGGTGAATATTAAGAATTATGTAGAAAATTCTATTTTGGTAACCTTAGTACTTGCGTTAGTGGAAAGAAATTTAAGGTATAATTTTTCAGGTATTTATTACGTCATTTTGGCAGCATTTCTTCGTTGCCGAAAAGATTCAGAAATTGCCATCATGGATTAGACGACAGCTAAGCCCAGTATGCTTGTTCAGCGATCGCGATATGGTTAAAGAAAACATACCTTAAAAAACTTCAATCAATAGGATATTTTTTTTTTAACTAAAAGTAATTTGTAAACTAAAAGGAATAAAAAAAAGTATATCAAAGTATTAAGACTAGAAAAATAAGTTTTATTTATTTTAAAGTTTTTTCCGGGCATTTAAAAATCGATTTTTTTTAATTCGAACTTGTATTGACAAAAGGACTTTGTAGTATTATATTTGGATTGTCAAAATTATTTCACTGTCAGTTAATTGCATTGCTTGATACAGCTAACCCGAAAAGTTAAGTTTCTTTGAAAATACAGGATATTAGAAAATATAAACAACTTAAATGAAAACAATACTG
>JAPDSC010104852.1:577888-591364 GCA_026290005.1 Latrodectus geometricus | reverse complement strand
AAAAAGTGCGCAAATGGAATTAAATAAATGATTTTTGTAAAATACTATAGTAAAATAAAAAGAAATTAAAGCATTTTATATTTTCATATAAAGAACAGCATAAGTATAATACTTAACTACAGAGAAACATATAAATTAAGAAAATATTATTTTGTAAAGTTGAAAAGTAATCAATACTATTTGAAGCACTGTTTTAAGAAAGATAAAACGTTTTTTTTTTCTAGTGCTAAACTCCGATTTCTGCCCTACATTTCTTAAAAATAATGAGGCAATAATAAAATAGCCTTGCGGGTATTCTGTTCTACTTCTTATACTCTTGTCAAAAAATTGTGGAAGCAAGCAAAAAAGTAAAGGAAACCGCTGTGCAGTAACCATGAATGTTCATGAAAGGAAAAGAGTACGAATAAAAAATCTGTAAAGAATAAAAGACAAAAATATGTTTCTAAAATTAATTCTTTGAAATAAAAGAAAAGGCATAAAAAGATTCTTCAGGGTAATAATTTAGTTACATATTAATGATGAATATTTTGATAGGATGCAAGATGTTATTCCCTCAAATAGTAAAGAATGCTTATCTATTTTTCATGGCTGCAATGAAGTTAGTTAAAACACTTTGGGATTACTGTTCGATATTTTGAAAAAGTGCAATGTGCGTGTTTTGGGTAGTAAAGAGAGACTTTAACATCACAACAACATGTAATCTGAGTAAATCCCAAACATGTTCTGCTGGAGAAAAGTATTCGCTAAAAGATTATAATATTTAGTATTGTCAAATATTAAAAAAAACTACAAAATTCAATAGTATTAGCATCTCTTTTATAAGGTCTCAGTAGCTTTGACTTTGTGAACGATGGCCATTCTGAATAATATGAAGGTCTTTATATCGACCTATGTTAGTTCTTTCTCATAATATTAGAACATCTTGTTTGTAATGCATTTGTTACTAATAGAATTTTTAGTTTTTTTAAACTACAATGTAATTGTAATGCTTTTACTGTAAATACAAAAAATTTTAAAGTATAGATAAGCAATCTTGGTTAAAATTATTTAAGGATTATTTGTGTGGCTTAAGACCCTCAGTCCTGTTGTTGAAAAATTTTCTTTGCAGATAGGTAGTTTTTTATTATTTATCTACGAGATGCTAAAATATATCATCATTTCTTGTAATAGCACGCAGACGATAATGTACTTGTCTATATTTAAAGTTCTTTGCTTCTTGGAGTTGATTCAACAGTATTGAAAGGTTATTTTTTACCCCTTAACAGTATTTCACACTTTTGTTTATTCACTCCTAATTTGTCATAGATTCTAATGAATGACTTCTTAGTGAAGTTTTCAAATTATCTTTACTGATAACAAAATTTGAACAATTAAGTTTAACAATTAAGAAAAGGAAAAACAAAAAGTGAAATAACGATTTCAATACTTTTTAATTTTTTTGGTATTTGACATCTTGAATGGAACTTTATTTACAAATGAAAATTGAGTTTCAGTTTTCAATGGCACTTTAAATTGTGAATATTTTACCTTGTGTTAATTACCAAAAATTGTACTAACTTAATTAAGTTAAAAGAGACATTTTTTTAAAATTTTTCTGTTCAATTTATCAAGTAAACTCCACCAGTTAAAATGTTAAAGGCTACAGTGAGCTAGCAACATTGCATGGTCTGATTATGTTTCAGAATATGTTCCGTGTAATATAAGTTTAATGAAAATGCTAGTTACTTTTTCGGATGAATTATTTTAACTTTAAAAATCTCTACGTAAGAAAATAAAGAAATATAAACTCGTTGCTTAAAAAAAAGAAAATTACAAAAAAAGAATGAATTTACTTTTCCCCTGCATTTTACTTGCATTTAAACTACCAGATTGACTTTTCGAAATATGTTAAGTGAAAACGGATTGAGATACATTCTTATAATAATGAAAGATTATTATATGTCTCCTCTTGCAGACCATTGTTTCGTATGTATTACCCAATCTAATTCTCGATTTGTTAATAAACATTGTTTCATATTTCTATTCTTCTTCCATCTATTTAAACCACAAGACCTGACTGAATCACATCTCAAATGCAAAAACTAATTACAAATTGAGAAAATCATTGATCGACAATCTGTCCACTTTCTATCAGCCTATTTTCTTCTGATCTTCTATCTCACTATTTTAATGACATTGCAAACAATCGACAATTGTAAAGGTCCAGAACAATTCTCTGCAGTTAAAATATGCAGTTTATTCTTAAATAGTCCATTAAATTTAAACAATAGTAACCATTTACTATTATATTAATTTTAGATGGAATGCACAATTTTAGTCAAATCTTCATCGAACATTTTCAGATTGTTTAACTGTTTTCAATTCCTGTGCTATTGTACAAATTGTTCTTTTTAATTCGGATTCCCCGAACTATTCTGTTACTATATTTTAAAATCGCAGTCATTCAGTAATTAATTAAGCAGCTACATTTTATAAAAAAGAAAGTATTTAGGACCTTGAAATGGTTTCTAGTACTTTTAATTTTTTTTCATACCTATCATAAAGATAAATGTACTTAGTAAAATTCCTTCAATTTCCTCACATACCCATTATAAATTACATGTTAAATTGCTTTCTTCACATATATATTTGCATAATGTTAAAGCAATATTCTCTTCCAAGAATTTTAAATTCTGTCATTTATCAATATATTATCAGAATAAGTTTTGGTTTTTATTAGGTTTTGTGGAATATTTATTACTATTAAAAATACCTCTGATATTATGGTAAATGATCTCATAATATATTTTATTCGGGTTTATTTCAGTGCAGAATATGAAGGAATTTCTTCACTAAAATTCTAAGCGTGAGTACTTTGTAAGGCTTATGCTTTCTATCTGCCTCTATTCTGGGCAGTTTTATCGATCGATAAAGACCTCTCTTGCAAAAATGTACTAAAATAAATAAAAAGAACTCCTTCGATTGAACGATTTCATTGCAAATGCTCAGAATATGGAAAAACTTGCGTGTGTTGCTCATATTTTATGATAATTTGTCTTATCAAGTTTAGACAATTAAGCATAGTTTCATAAACATTTATAAATGAAATTGTATGAATACATTAGAAACAACTTAGTTAATTTATTTTTATAACTAAATATATTTTAAATTATTATAGATGTATAGTATTTAAATATAAGAAGTAACTAACAATAAGACAAATATTAAATGATTTTTTAAATGCCTTATTGTCCTTCATTGATAAAAATACAAATATTTTCAGTTTAAAAAAAGGTATTTCCTTTAATGCAGCTCTGAGCTAAAATTTTCCTTTTAATCTGTTTTTTAATAAAAAAACTATCGGATAAAAATAAGTATTTAGTTTCATAACAATGATGTTTAAAAAAATAACTATTTTAATTGAATATTGTTTGAATTAATTAGAAGAATACATTTAATAAAATAATATGTATAAATAAAATGTAATAAAAATTAAAAAGAATATTTTGTTAGAATGACAGAAAAAATTTAAACAGTTATCACCATTTTGTGATTCAGCCCCATAATTTATAAGTTTATAATAAATTTTATCAACAGAAAGAGGGAAATTAACAGATGCCTTCCATTACACATAATTTATGTCACATTTTGCGAAAATTAAAATTTCGATGATGCAACTACAAATTAAAGTGCTTCCCTCACTAGATAACTTTTACAAATAGTAATTTAACATATTTAATTCTACATATATTGGACTATCATTTTATGTAATAAGTTTTCTATATGCGTGTTATACACCGTTAGTTATTTATTAAATATAATGAACTAGTTCCTTTTGATAGATTTAATTTAAATTTATAATTATCTCTTTTTCAATTTTTAATTTCCAATTTTTAACAGACTTTAAAAATAGGCATTCTCTGCTTTTCTAGAATGTATAACACATTATCACTAAGAAAAGATTTAACTCTGAAGTTACATGGAACATAAACTCACGGAACAAAAGTAAAGCTAAAGTTTGAAAAAATAAGTTGGAATATTGATTCGTTGGCCTAATTAAATGAGCTGCATTTACTTTGGAATATGTGCACTTTCGAGCAAATTTTGTTTATTGTTCTGTTTCCAATGTCGTGCACCAACTCCATTGCAAGAAGCTATAAATGTTTAAATGTATTTCGTCTAAAATTAAAATATTTATACTTGAAATAAATCACTTATAAGTATATACATATAAATTTGCCTAATTTTCTTTATTTTATAAATTTATGTTGTATTTTTGTAAATGAAGCAAAAGATGCAATGTAACAAAACAATTTAAAAATGCAATATATCACCTTTTTATTTTGTTGACATTTTACAATTTTTTTTTCTGTAAATAGAAATTGTTTTTCACATAGCTGAAAGTGAGAATAGTGTCCTACGTGTTATTAGTACTTGCAAAAGAATTAAGAACATAGGAAAAGTTTCAACATCTTGAAACAATTTAGGATTTGTGAATATGTGAGATTTATAGCATTTCTGATTTTAAGAAGTACTCCAACACCAATTTTAAAGAAGCATTAATTTGTTGATATAAGTAGAGATTTTCGA
Organism: Latrodectus geometricus; assembly: GCA_026290005.1. Taxonomy (NCBI): domain Eukaryota; kingdom Metazoa; phylum Arthropoda; class Arachnida; order Araneae; family Theridiidae; genus Latrodectus; species Latrodectus geometricus. The sequence continues at coordinate 586,795 of JAPDSC010104852.1, read as the reverse complement.
TAACGTAAATCAATTTTGAAAAATATAAACTATTTTATCGAATTTTTATAGGACGTAGTCAAAAAATAATGAGAATACATTTTTTTAACAAAATTTAGCAAATACTCATGATAATTAAAGTAAAATAAAACTAGAATTTAAAGATGATAGAGAAAAAATATTAAGTGAATATGTTCCTATTCTCAGAATGTTAAAGAAAGAAACATGAAAATTGCATGTTTCTATATTATGAAATTTCATTCAAAACATTTTCGATGTAATTTGAACATTCAATTAATTTTTCAATAAATGTTTTTTTAATAAATCAATCGCACTAAATTGTTTCAAAAGAGTTATATTTTCCCCTTAAGCGCAAATATTTGTAAATGTGAACCGATGAATATTGCAAACATAAATATACAATGTCAAAAGAAATAAAAAATGACTTACGAAAAAATATCAATAAGAATACAAAATTGAGTCATTGATTTCAGTTTCTCTTGTACAAGATTGTATGTATTCTTTCAGAAACTAGATATAAATTTTAATGTAAATTTTAAAATTGTTTGTGTTCATGAGCAAATAAAACCGCCTGATACTAAATTTTAATCATAGTTAATGTACTTTGTTCTGGTACTAATTAAATTTGCTTTAAAAAATTATACATGGCATTATGCATAAAATTATTTTACTTTGATAAAACTAAGATAATACATTTTAGTTTTAAAAATAAAGTTTAAGAACTGAGAGCTATTAAATCATGTACAAAAATAGCATAGTAATATATTCTAATTAAATTTTAAGTGTAGTTCAATTAAACTATGATAACTTAACTCTAGTTATTTTGTTTTAGTATACATTGATGAGTTTGTTTTATCATTAAGATATTAATTATCTTAAAATATCATTCAAAAATTTAATTACATATACAAAAATTCATCTTCTATTACAATTTTCCTTCATAGATTACTAAAATTACTCTAGTAAAATACATAGTTATCTAAATTGAGTTCAAATAGTTTTCTTCTTACATGATAATGAAAATTTAATGAAAAATGTGCCTAATACGAAATTTCCTAAATACGAATTTCAGCAAATATTTTTTATATAATTTCTAAAAGATTAATTAAAGTTTTGAATTACAAAAACTCAGTTAATTTCAGCTTTATATGAGCGAATATTATTCATTTATCACCAAGAATTTTTACTTTGCTACATTTATATTATTTTTTTTTCTGATTATTAATATTCTAAAATTCGCAAATAAAGTTATTAGATTTTCCTAAAGTAGACATGCTCTAATTTAATAAATTAAATTAAATCAAAAAATGTTCCAATATTTTTTAAAATAAATTTATAGGGTATTCTCTCATAAAATACCATCTATACATTTAATAAATTATTAAGAATACATGCTTTCAATTGTAAAAAATATTTTAACCTAAATAACTATGTAACTGAAGATCGATATCGCAATTAACACATACAACATTCAATCAAAGAACTGAAATCATTTCACTCCAAGCTGTAAACGATATTCTGAGAAACAATGTTCACAAATTAAAATAAAGTTCCCTATGCTTACAAAAATCATGGATATAAAATGTATTGCTTATAGTTACTTTACCGTTACCTATGTGTGTTAAATAAGTTTTCTCTCTAATATTTATGGAACATCTAACGCCGTACGCGATGCTCAGATACACTCCGTAAATATGTGAAAAGAATGCGTGAGAATAGATAAGGTTTCCTATCACTTGCATGACAGAAATTCAGCCTTAGTTGAAATATATATATATATATATATATATATATCTTTTATATTAATAGCAGCAAAATATATAAAATTCTCCCTAATTGTGTAAAAATTGGGGAGAATTATTTTGTTACTGTCAACTACTTCTTAGCAATGGAATTTCAAAATTGGGCTGTGTAACTATAGTTTTAAGCATACATAACTTGAAACAATTTAATGGCTTGAAATTGATATTTAAGTAAAAGTAAAAATCTTCATGATTGAATTATAACATCAAATTCTCTTTTCAGGAAGAATATCAGAGACATGGAATCTATTAGTTAAAATGCACTGCTAATAAATCTGTATAATCTGTATAAAATCTGTGCATATATCTAATTTAGGATCCTTTCAGTGCGGCTAGAAGAATTTCCATATTCACTGATAGCAACAAGTAAATGTATTATTTTTACAACATATTTATACATTACAAATTGTAATATATGGGTTATTTGTAATTCATGATTCTTTCAAATTCTTTTGCACGTGAATCATTACATTGTAGCCAAGAGTCTGATTACATTTTTACATTTTAAGTTTTTGTTAAAGAATGTATGTCATTGAAATATTGTTTATCGATTTGGTGTTATTTAAATTTCAGGACTGCAAATGTATAAACTACATTTCTATTTGTCCTAACGATAAAATAATTTTAACAAATTTGAAAGAAAAAAAGCAGTTACAAATTTCAAATCTGTATATCTTAATATTATTAAAGAAATTTTAATTTAAAACATTCTATATTTGTAAAATATAAAAAAGAAACTAACAGAACATACGTATGTTACAGTTTACTAATGTATGTAACGTTAAAACTGCTTTATACTTTGGTTAATTATGTATGAACAAGAAATTCTATAAATAATAATAAATTAAATAAAATGTTTCATAAAAGGGTTTTAGGCATAAACTGGGTTCTCTTAAAACATAGATAAAGAATTTATCAGTGGACTCTCGTTTTTTAATCTCTTAAACTAGAAACTTCTTTTTTAATATTTAACATTGTTTTTCATAAAATATATTTTAATATAAATAAGAATATATTTTATATTTCCTCACTAAAGATATATATTCAATTATTTGCGTTTGTAAATTCAGCAAATCCCTTAGATTTACAGGTTTCTTACTTATTTTTCCCCAAAACAGATCATTTAAAGCAAATATGTTTCTGTAAATACAAAACTCAAGAGTAAAGCTTAGCACGTATGTAAAATTGTCAGTAAAATTCAAAGATTCGTTTATGAGAGGATAATTCAACTATTACGAAAACATTAACTATAAAACGTTCATAAAATAAACATAAATTCAAAATAATTTTAAAAGAAATATAAATAGCAGTTGCATACATGTTTACTAGTTTCATTAATATACACAAAGTTTAGTCATAATTAAATTAATGCATTAAAATAGTTTTTACTTGTTTGATATAATTCACACTACTTCAGTTATCAGATCAAGATCTAAATTATTCATATATATATTTAATTTTGTTCCAATGCATAAATAAATTTAATTTTTTTAATTAATTAATACATTCAGAAATTTTTTTATCAGCTTAACTGAATAATTCTATTGTTCATTGCAACTCTTTTTGTTTTTCCTTTGAGTTTATAATCATTCTAATAAAATGCTGTTTAATAGTCCATACACTTAGTTTAGATATTATTTAACATTGTTGGAATTTATATACAAATTTAAAACATTGAATTATAAAATACTTCTTAAATGATGTAAAATAGACTTAAAAATATTTTAGTGCATTTAATGCTGGTATTTAATATAACTTCGAGGATCTCTTTTATTATTAAATTACTATTTAAGAAAATTATTATGTAAGTTCATGGAAAAGGACCAAAGTATACTTCAAATGTAAAACTTAATAAAGGGAAATGAAAATCACATCATCAGTACAGACTTGAATGAATCCTTATTAAGCATTTTGTTATTTTCAGTGTAATTGTAAAACGTATTGCTATATCCTGGGACATTATATATATTTATACATACAGCTATACAATATACTATATATAATGCATAATAGTAAATATAAAACTATATTTCATATACTGTTATATATAGCTATATCTATGATCAGTTCTTTATAAGATTTGGCAAAAGCTGAGAATATGGGATTCTCTGTTCATAACATGCAAATGACAAATAGGAAAATCCAGCTTAAGGGTATGATTTTTTTACAGTTTTCTAGATTTTGAAGTCAAAAATTCATCTCACGTTTACATTTTTCTATTCCTCTTATGACTTTGAAATAGTGTATGTCATAATTACAGCTTATAATTAATGATTTAACAATTAACTTTTAATTTTAATGTTTTGAAAATTTTAGCATGCCATTGTTCATTGATAGTGAAATAACCTACACATTTAAATATAATCATATGTAACTCCAGCTAAGCCATTCCCATTTCGAATTTATTTTAATTATTAAATTCTTTTTTTATTTTTTTTTAAATATGACAGTAAAATATTTTTTTTATAAAAACTAATGAATATGTCAATAAATGTCTATAAAAATTATATATGTATATAACTTTTCCTTATAATCTCATTTAAGATATTAATTTGCAGTTTATAAATTAGTGTACAGTAAACGACCTAAAATATTCTCTGCTTAAGTGTCGAGTTTCCAATTTTTATTCTAAGGACTTATATTTACACTGCTGCTTTATTCTATCCATCAAGAAATGGAATTAATAATCTCAGAAAGGTGATTTTCTCCGTATTTCCTAAATACTTTCCCTGTCTTTCAAAAGCCCATTAGGAATGATTGCCGTAAGAACAACTTAAAGATTTAAGCTGGATTCTTGCGCTATTTACCTTTCTGTTGGGTATTGTAGCTAAAAATTCTCTAGATAATTATTTTCACTTGAAGCTTCGAGCTATTCGGGGAAAAGGAAATGAATATTTTGTCATCAAATACAAGCATTGTCAAGGGAATTTATTGAAGTGGGAAAGTTATACGGTTGTTATTCATGATACATATATGTATTTGTATATATATATATATATATATAATGAACAATTATATTGTTTGTCATATTAAGATATTCAAGGAGAGAGATGTGGTGAATTGAAATGTTCTGAACTTTAGTGATAAATTATGAATTGTAGTAAGGAACAATAGAAATATTTCTAATGGAAATTCAGCTATGATGAATATTTTAATATTATCTTATTATTTTTAAGGAAAGTAAATGATTTAGTAAAAAAAGTATTTTTTAATGGGTTGAAAGATAATTCTATTATGTTTCTTAATGACTTGAATCGGGACATAATTATTGTGCTATGACAGTTAGTTCTTGTTCAAAATTAACAAATTCTAAAAGAAAATTTCTCTTTTATCGTAATTAATTGCACCTGCAGCTAAAGATATTTTCCTATAACGAAGAGTTACAATAAATGTTCACTAGAGAGAAAAGTTTAGTACAAAATAGATAAAATACAATAAATAAATGTTTGAAATAATTTCCCAAGCATACAAAATATTTTTAAAACTGCTAATATCTTGATCTAACATAAAGAACATTAAATGTTTCAGCTTGAAGTGTTTCAATCATATAACCTTAAAGACAATAATTAAAAATACATTAAACACTTTACATATATAAAAAGAAAATCTTGTTAACTTATAAACAAAACAAGGGGCAAGAAAGTTATGATTTTTACTGGAATCACAATCACTAAATAATCATAAACTTGACACGAAGGTTATTGTGTCATAGCTTTTTAAATTAGTGAACAGGATTGATGTAGGCATTTTTATAACATTTAGAGGAAACACAGGTATAACCATTGAAACTAGGTATCTAAAATAAATGGTAGATTTATTGAGCTTCAGCATTTTTTACATTTTTGATGTATTCTATACATAGTGTTATTCATTTAACAATGCTCTGCAGTATTCAATTGACAGTAATTATCAACATTTTCAAGAAATAAATGTTTATCAAATTTTATTTTCTGAATATAGATTAATTTATTGGAAAATTTAATAAAAAAAACATTATAATTTCCATAATATGAAAGTTTCATGAACCATCCAAGACTATAAAAATGATTTCTGTAAATTTTAAGTCTTTAGAAGAGAGTATTTTTTAAAATCTCTTGCATCCTTCAAAACCATAACACAATTATTCTCCCCCCTAAATGTAAAAACTTATCAAGATTAAATAAAACCCAACTATAAAATCTGTTAGTCATTAAAGTTAGGTTATTGAAATTCCATATTATTGTTAGTTCAAGGAATAAATGCCATCCACTAGAACACTATTTACACTTCAGGTAAAGATCGTTTTATAGGTAGACTTGGATTTGAAATTACATTTAAATATGTTTTTAAGTGATTGTTGGAGAGAAATAAATTATATCTTGATAAATTTTTTAACAGAGTGGTAAAATGATTTTGGCATGCAGTCAGTTTTAAAAGTTTTACTAAAAGTAAACAGGATGATAAAATTAAACAAAGAAATAATTAACGTACTTTTTAAAATTTCAAATGAGATAGAAATTAAATTTTATTTATTAGGAAAAGATTCTTATAAAAATTATCGATTAAAAATTGAAGAAAACATTATCTTATTTTAAATTCTAGAAATTCTTTTAAACAGTATAGTATAAAGTTGGAGACATTAATTTTTCTTAAAATAAAAGAAAGTATTTGCAATCATTTCTCTTCTATTTCCTTTCCAAAATGTAAGCTTATAAATTTGTACCATAAATTAAAGTATCACAAAGTAATAAAATTTAGTAGGCTTTTTAAAAACACGAGAGGATACTTTTAAAGTATACAATAAATAAAAAAGGTATTGTTAATTATTTTTTTCATCTGCGTAAGAAGTTCATGACCTACTTTTCAATGTACTAAGGAATTTAATGTATAAATTTTATGACTTGTCACACATTTGATATACAAAAATGTTATAAATATTCTCGAGAATCAAACACTCATGTGATAAAAAAATATTTCAATTTTTGTTAATCTAGGTAAAAAAATATATTATTTTTAGCTGTATGATTAGCAATAGGATTGCTAACATATAATTCATCAAAAGTATAATAACAACCATCCTCAATTCGTATGATGCACTATAATTTGAAACCTGGCAGTAAAACACTTAAAAGTGATGCCTCTTCTTTATAAATCATGAGAAAGACACCAAACAAATGTAATTTAAAAATAAATTAGTTGGTGTCTAACAAACTCCACTTTCTCAGTCACTTGGAATCGACCTAAAAGAAAAATAATATAAAATTTACAAAATGACAAAGATCTCAAATTTTAATCTAAAAGTGAGCATGTATTCTTAAAAATGGAGATAAGCAATCAGTAGTACATGCAGAGATTCAATTTCAACAATTAAGAATATAATACGGATTGTTAGAAAAGAGAATGGTTTTCGCCAATTAGATTCTCAGATCATAATAAATATTAAATATCATAAAATTAATACGCCTTATATGATGATCTAAGATTTGTCCAATACTTTTTAACAAATTTAAAAATAATATTTCATTATTTTCCTCATTTTATTCTTTAATAACTAATTAAAATTATGATTACATTACTTAAAAGTTTTATCAAATTAGTAATTCAGCTTGGTAATAAACTTTTTGCTAAAATTTTAAAATTTTTGTAAGGTTAACTAATGTTATTAAATTTAGCACTGACCAATATTTTTATACATTAATATTTTAATCTAATCTAATAATCAAAATGAAAGACTTATAAAGTACTAGCATGTTTAGTTAAAAACAAATACTTAAAAGAGGATGTGGAATGATAATGAGGATGACAAACAAATTTAAAAACTGTTTTGAAACAACAAACATATCTTCTTGTCATATTATTGCAGAATTATTACAGAATCAAATTTTCAAGTTATACAGGATATAGTAAGGATATAGTAGCATTTAAATGTGCATTTAATGAAAATAAATGTAGCAAATTACATAAGGGGTACCACTCACATATCAAAATAGCCATAATAAGAAAACACTTGTCATATTATTGCAAACAGTTCTTGTAACAATAAGTGATGAGATAAAATAGAATTTAGTTGGTTCCTAATCTAGTTAGAGCTAATTAACTTTTAAAAGAATAAATAACTTTTTTACAACAGATAACGAGGTAGATGTTGTCTAATGAGGGATTTAAATTTTTTAAATTTTAAAGGAATGACCTTTTCTTCAATGATAAATGAAATTATGAAAAAAGTCAGATTATGGTAATGCTACATTTACTAATGTTAAAAAAGCTTTTGGAAGGGTTTCGATGTAAATTTAAAATGGTTGTATTTCTATCTACGATGATTTATGCTAATCCTGAACCTAATTAAAACAAGAAGGTTTTAAACTACCACATTCATAACAAAGAAAAATATGGATGTCTCTAAGAATTCCAACTAGCTATTCACCATGATAATTACCAACCATGGAAAATTAATCTTTTTGGTGACAACTCATTTACTTTTGTCAAGAAAAACTTATTGAGAAATTTAATTACTATGAGACAACATGATGATAACATGTTGTCTTATAGTAATCTTTAGCCATTGGCGGACTCTACGTATACCATTAAAATAGGTGAGATAGCATCTGCATAATGTTTCCCCAAATTATCATACTTATTTCATTTGCTTTTATTAATATGCGTTTCATTAACTATTTTATAAATTCCATTGAAAAAAGCATCTTTTTAAAATTGGGAATTGCTTTTTTAATATAGATTTCCCTTGTATTCGAACCTTTGAAAAGAAACGAAAGGAGAATCAAATGTATATTTTAGATAATGAATATGTTTTTAAATTTAAAACACTACAAATGTCACGTCATATGTCCATTTCATAACTTATCTAAGCTTAAAATATGATTATTTTCTCCCAGGCTTCCTTTCTGTTTTGGAGATTTCTACATGAAAATGCTTATCTGCGGTAAATGTCAAATGTATTCATGAACTCAATAGATTGTGTATTTGAATACTTTTATGTAAACTTTGATTTGACAGCTAAATGATTTTGAGAGAGAATATATGTCTTCAGAATAAATATTTATTTTTACTCTACTCATCCTACGTAAAAAGTTTAATATGAGAATTATTCAGTCAAATCAGCTGAATG
>JAPDSC010104852.1:557916-571516 GCA_026290005.1 Latrodectus geometricus | reverse complement strand
TTATTTTATAAAGCAATTAGTGAAATTAAGTTTGTTGTAATAAATTTCACTGAGATCATAATATCAATGTGTGAAGGCTATATATAACTATATAAGCTATCATAATATTGACAGTTTTGAAAAAAATCAATAAAGATTAACTTCATAGAAAAAAATTTAAACATATCATGCTATTAAATAAAAAAAATGTATCTACTTTCGCTACTACTAAGATTTATTTCTTTAGCTTCTTGTAATACATACAGAGAATATTTTTTACAGAAGAATAAAATATGTTTCATAAAAATCAGCACGGCTTCCTAATAAAAATATAATAAGGACTTGCTAAAAGAAATTCACTGACAGTATACCTTTATGTCATTTCTAGAAACAAATTTAGCGTCATTGTATTCGTTATACCAAGAAAAAAAATTTTTTCCAAGCAGATATTATCTTGGTTTCTGGTCTACAATACTTGGGAGCAGGAAATAGATCTGATTTCTCTTTCCATCATGTCAAAAAAAGTTGTCTGAAATATCCTTCATTGTCAGGAACATGAGTACAACTTTGACAAAGATATAAAAAAAATACTACAATGGCCAAATATTGTTCTCCAATGTTTTGTAAAATAAATATCCATGAGTTTTAAGTAACAAAAAATAACAGGAACCATCCTCTATTTCAAAAATCTTTCAAAAACAAATTAGTCAACAAATCTACAAGAGGAATAATGAATAATGTATTTAGAGAAACGCATGCATTCTACATAAATGCTGGTATAATTAGTGTTTTATATAAAAATATCCAAGAGATTTGAGCAACAAAATATAATAATAGGAGCTATTCTCTATTTCAAAAGTCTTCAAAAACAAATTGAACATCAGGTCTTCAAGAGAAATAATGAATAATATATTTAGAGAAACGTATACATTTTTCATGAAAATTGATATAATTAGTGTTTCATATAGTGAGTGATAGCAATATGACTTTTTATATTGGAAAGCATATCCATAAAAAATACTTTTAGCATACATATTTTTAGGACATCAGCTTATTTATTTCAAAAAAGAAGAAGATATAGAATCAGATGGATGCTTATCATTCAAATGGTGTAAGATAATATTTGTTTATTTTGATTCACGAATTGACTTCAAAAAGACAGAAAACATTTTCAAAATCTGTAAGTTTGTTAGCCTTATATAGTTTCTCTGCAAGTTTGTTCCTTTTTTGTTTTAGTTACAATTATTGTATAAATAGAATATGCAATTAATTTATGTAAACAAACAAATAAAGTAAGTAACGTACTTAAGAAAAATGCATTTTTTAATTTAAAGTAAAATAGCAATACTTCATCACACAGAAGTATCATTTTTTTTTTCCAGTTTTCTATTACTTGTTGCATAATAGCATTCCTAACGATACAAATAGATGTTTGAATTTTGAATTTCCATAAATGTGCAGTTTGTTCTTTGACATATATGACATACGACTGAACAATGAATCTTTAAGGAGTAAAAATGTTTTCTCATATATTTTGCAATAAAAACAACTTTCATAGTTTATTTTTAAGTCTGCGAGTTATAGCAGTTATTGTAACTTTTTGAACCTATAATTCAATCCATTTTACTCTTTCTCTTCCTTCATGTACTATCTAAAGTAAATTACGTGTGCTTTTAAAAAATTTGTTTTTCTACATATTTACACCAAATTAGTAATGCATCCAAAGGCTAAATGAATATGTTACTTTGACCGAAAAACCTTTATCACAACTGCTAAACTTTTTTCAGTAAACAAAAATATTGCATAAAGTTGGTTGATATGGGCTACAGAACATCAACTGTTTGTAATAGACAACAATACTGTTTGCAAATTACAGAACTAAAATTTTCAGTACATCTTTCAATTAAAAATTAGAAGATCATTCTCCTTAATGATTGCTCCAAAAAGGGATTATTTCTTAAATGTTGAGGAAAATTTTCAGTATATACATTCATCATGAAATAAAAATTCTTGCATTTGGTACTTTTGTGTTCTGCTTTTTTCATCTTATACGTGGTTTAAATTATTCCTATTTAAACAATTAAATTTTATTGTTTCTGATATATAGCATATTTTTCCTGCCTTTTTTCTGATACACCTGGATTAAATATTATGTTGCTGAATATTATGTTGCTATTCTTCTGCAAGAGTGCCTTTATATTAGGTAAAAATCTGTTTTAACATTGTTGTTCTCAGTCATCATTTCATGTTCTTCTAACATTTCAAACAAAACAATTTCCCAAGAAATTCCTTTCATATTTTTATATATTTTTTAAGAAGTTAATTCCTTATTTTATGATAGTAAAATTTGTAAAAATATAGTTTCAATAAAAAATCGCTAGGTGGTAATAAAGTGGACAATGCAATGGTTGCAAGATAACATTCACTGGAAAATAGTTGTTTTTTGGCGAAAAGCGTTTCAATTTAATTGAACCTTATTGTTTTTATTGGCATGCTCTAGTAAGAAAGGGATACTGTTACTGGAGTCGCCATGATAAATAAGAACTGCCTTACTCTGAGTTGATTGGTTAGTTTTTTGCTCACTTTATACGTGGCTGTATATTCGATCATGACCTGCATTTTGAAATTTATTCTAAGCCACAGCACTTAAAGTTTTCGGGTTTTAAATGTCACCTAATATTTATACACAGGAATTTCACAGAAATGTTTTGTTCCAAGAAAAGTGTTTCACATTTAATGTTACTGAAAATAATTGTCAATTCTTCTGTTGAGATTGGGGAAACAGTATTTTTCATTAACAGACTTAGAAATATACGACAGAATTTGAATCTAACATTCTTTGAAAGATTCTTCAGAAAGTATATATATATATAATAAAAATTGTATCATTCTCCATTAAAATATTTACTTTTTATAACCTTCTAATTATTATGAGCAATAATTTATAAAATGGTCTTTCTAAACCATCATGCACTTGTCATATGAATAAATTCTGCGTTATTAGCTATTTTTAGAGAAACGAATTACTTTGCTAACAAATTATTTTAATTTACTCTCATTGAGAAGATAATATTCATCACTTAACTAGAATCCTCCTTACCTCCTTCAGAAATAAAAGCAAAACAATAATGTTTCCCAGCCCTAGATAGCACATTATTATGGGTGTGGTTTAAAAAAATGTGTCCCTAATCTTAGTTTTCCAATCTATTTCTAGTAACTTATCTTGAACATGCGTTTATTTTTAAGTATAAATTTAAGGTCACGACGTAGTGGGGTGGGGCTCATCATCATAGTTAGGAAACGAATTTTCGAGGATGTAAAATTTCTGGTTCACAGAAGAGTGTCGCTTTCTTTCTCTTATACTTGGCAAGAATCCAAAATCGAATAATTAATGGAGATTCAAGTGTTTTTATAGTGGCATTTTCATTTTAAATGTTCTCAGTCATCATAAAATGATCGGAATGGCACTAAAGAATTATTTTCCAGATTTAAATGATTCACATTTAAAATATCACGTATTATTTCAATTGTACGCTTCAAGCGTTCTTCGTGATTCAAATGCTCCCAGTTAATAAGTTTTCTTTTAGATATTAAATTTATTTCTTTAAACCACTTATAAATTAATTATGAAAATTAAAGTGATGAAAGTATTAGGTATCATTTAAACGACTAATCACATAAGCAAGTCGCAACTTTCGTAAAATAAAATAGATGAATAAAGCCTTCATTTACTTTATCTTTCTTTACGCAATTAAATTCAGAACTTTTATCTAATTAAAAAGTGTTTTGATATATATGATTTAAAATATATATAAAAAATTGATAAATATTTTTATTTCACCTTAAAAATTTCTGAAGCAGTTTTCGTTAACTGAGGAGAGCAAACATATTTTATAAATTAGGAAACAATATTGGTTTAATTTTGAATATAAATTCTATTATTTTTAATAAACTAACAAAATAAAATGGCTTCTTTATAAAAAAATACTTACTCCATTTTGACATCCTAATATGCACTTGTAGTTTTCAACTATACAAACAATTCATTAAAAAAATGATAAGAATCTATCTTCATGATAAGTTTAGATTTAGATGTTCAATTTTTTTATATAATCTAAGAAAGCTAAAAAGCAAGACACCAACTGCCTCTATATAATAAGTTTAATATTATTTTCATATTATTAAAGTAATAATTGATACAGTTATTAATCATACCTTTAGCTATTGTGAAACCAAACCAGGAGAAACGGTACAATTTTCAATTTTTATAAGAAAATTGTGAAACAATATTGAATCACGTGACAGATGCAAGCAGTTTCAAATTATAATAAAAGTAATTTTTATTTAAATAGATTCAAGCATTTATTTAAAGATATATATTTTAAATGAAATATAAGCTAAATTTGTTTACATAAAATAATGTATTTTCATCTATTTCTTAAAACCTATACTATATTTAATGATATACCAATCTGCAAGAATGTATAGATGCCTTGTTAGAAATTGTTAACAAATTTTCTATATATTTTATGAAATAATGCATCTTATATTTTGTGCTATATTATTTAGTTCTTAAAAATTGTTATTTGAATAATTTTACCTAATAAATTTGAGTTCACATTCTTCTGGAGCTAATAGTAGAGGTAATTTAAAATCTATTTTAAATGTTAAATAATTATATGTTTAATTTAAAAGACAATCAGATAATGACATTTTATAGGAATATAAAGGATTTTCTCTTCCTATGCTCACTCACTAATGTAATGATATTTCATCAAATATCAATCTTCTAGTGTTATTTTCATTTTGTAAAATATCATTTTATGATAAAAATATAAGAAATGGGTCTAACATTTAATCAAGCAAACATGAAAACTAAGCAAAAAGAAATATAAACTATTAGGATAATACTTAATGTGGACAATGTGTTTTTTTTTTAATAATTTGGATCATATATTGGACTTATTCAACAACTATGAGCTTATTTTGTGTATAAAACATTCTTTTACAAGAATACATTTAATTGTTTTTTTTAATCAAAAAATAGCAAATTTCAATTGCTATATTTTGGTGGAAAACAAACAAATAATTAAAATCTTTATTCAATGAAACTCTTTGTTTAAAATATAAAGTAAGCAGTTTGTAATTGTACTGCTCAAGAAATGTTTGTCATGGGTATACATTTCAATCAAAACTCATACTGAGTGAAAAAATTGTTCAATCTGGGTCATCAGGTAACAAAAATAAATAGCGGAGATTTCAATATTAAAACAATATCAAATCAAACTTCTTTGATGATCGTATTTTCTAATTATTTTCCTTTTTTATCATTACCTTGTATTATAAAAAATAAAGTTTTTATTTACGCAAAATTATATTCGTTCCTGTATGAGCTACAGTTTACGAAACGAAAGTGTAAACTTGGGTTCTCCAGACACTCTGAAATACCCCTTAAGTCAGTGTATGGAGAATCGAAACTTCTTTTTAAAAAAATTCATAAAAAACACAATATGTATCTGTTTTTTTTAGTCTTAAAATTTCTTCATCACAAAAAAATAGAAATAAAAACTGAAATTCACATGTAATTATCCTTGCGTAATTACATTTTCAGTAGTTTCTCCGTTTGAAGATTTACGCATCAATGCAGCTTCAAAAACTTGTTAAACAGTGTTTTTTGAGTAATTTCTTAAATTTTAAATTAATTTATTGATCTTTAGATTCGTTTAAAGAAGTATTAAAATGATGGGAATTTTATTTATATAGAGTCATGATCACTATTAAATCATTTTTGAGATCTCGATGATGAGCTATTATTTTTTATTCATAAGTAAAATATCCAAAATAATTCAAAAATAATAATGAGGAGTTCGTATTTTTCAAGTTGTTTATCCGGAAAAAATATTTTCCAACAGCAATTTAAAATGGCCATTTTCAAATCACAGTATATTTGTTTTAAAATTATTAAATAAAATTAAGCAAATCGTTGTCATTCCCAATGAAAAACCATAGAATTCTATATTTTGAAAGAAATAGGGGAAAAGAAATAGTGCTTACACTTTCTTTAGAGAGAAATGAAAAAAATGTGCAAAAAACACATTATTGTGTGTAATAACAATAACAATAAAATAATTATAGTATACATAACTCAAGTTTTAAAATGCGAATTCATTAATTTCATGGTTTTTATTAAATTGGCTATTGTATACAATTTAAATTGTTATTTTTTTGTAACTTATATCTCTCCGAAAATCATAAAATTCCACATAATATTACACAAAATGTTATTTACTATTCACTTGCTTTGTTTGGATTTATCTCTATTTAAGAGTAGAATTCAAATAAAAAATGATATGAAAAAAACTTATATTTCAGTTTTGCTAACAAATTATTTAATATGATAATTACCTTCGTCTTTAGAATGGGAAATTAAATATGAAAAACGATGAGAAAATTCTAGGAGAAAGCAATCGATAAAATTGATTAAGTAGCTTAAAGATCTAGCGTTGACAGTGAAGTATTCCAGCAAATGTTCATTAAGTATCCTTGAGCTATTGCAGCTCTTTCTTGTATAGCTTGAATACTGCAATATGTTCATAAAAATATTGCTATTAATAGCAATAAAGTACTTGTCCTTTTTTAAGAGTTCATTTTCTTTTATTAAATTTATATATTATATCTTATTAATGACTCCCACTTCGTAAAATATTTTAAATCTGTAATACATTTTCTTAGGAGCAACTGAATGAAATTATTCACATTACTAAAAGAAAAATTATAGTTTGCGGAATTGTCACAATATTGCTTAATTTGAATTCCTCACAGCCTGAAATACCAAATACAAAACAAGTTGTCAAATAAATATATAACAGTGTTAAGATCTATATATAACTTGTTTTAAACTTTTACCTTAGATTGATCATCCAAATTTGTTATAAAATTTTCTGTTTTAATGTGTTAAAATGTAATAAAATCTTTCTTTATTGTTATAAAATTTCTTATAGTTTTAAAATTTCTGTTACATGTACTATTGATAGTGATAGAATTCTCTAAAAGATTATTCTAAACATTTCCTGAGATAAAATTATCGTAAAATTATTTTATAACATGATTGGTGTGTTAATATAATTCATTTAGTATTATGAATAGATGGATAAATTATTAAATTTATGTTTTTTTATATAAATGCAATTTTTAGTAGGAAAAATATGCCATACAATTAATACCAGAAAGTTGCATGTTTTGCATTTTTCATTTCGATTTGCTAACTTTAATGAATAAATTTTATTTGATTTTTCTATTAGCCGAGCAATTAAAATATGATGAAGTTCTCACAATTTTCTCGTATTATTAGGTACTTAACTTATTTCTCTTTTGAACAGTTGGGTGTCAAGAAAATTAATAAATCAAATTTTGTTTACTGACTTCTGATCAAACTTCCATCTTACCATAAATTACCAGTACAAAGGCTGACAGCTATGGCTAACAGTTAATTACGAAATAAACTTATCAAAAAAAAATTTTCTTTTTCTTTTTTTTAAAAAAAATTCTCTTTAACTTTTGTTCCAAAAACAATCAAATAAATAAATGAATATATATATATGAATATATATGTATGTATGTATATATATATATATATATATATATATATATATATATATATATATATGTATATGTATGTATGTATGTATGTATGTATGTATATAGCTAAAATTATTATTATTATTTTTTATGTATATATATATACATTAAAACTATAATGAAAGTTAATTTGGTTGCATAAGCTAAATAGATGATAGTTGTATTCTAAATTGATTTTAATGAAAAGATAAAATATATGTTTGATCGTTATTAGATTTTGAGATAAAATATCATGTAAAGTTTAATAATTTTCAATTGTTCACTAGTTATTTCAAATATTTCCCGTTTATATCCGCATATTCACTCACGCGCTTCTCGCAAATATAATGATTATACTCGATTTTGGTTCTCACTTTACTTTCTTTCTCGTTTGACGTCTACTCACAGGGGAATTTGTAAATCAAAAACGTATTCTCATTTGAAAGCTGAAGCGAATACTCATAACTGCCGAACTCCGAATCAAAATGCCCGTGCTCTACATTAAGCGTTCTCTTTCATTCACCAAAATGGACGTTGTGCAACGAATTTTCTGCCATCATTCATTCTCGGCACGTAGTTCTTCGTGGAATTTTACATGCTCAGTGCATGCTTAATCACTACTCAGGGATATATATAGCTGACAATGAAATCATTCCGGTTCTGCCAGCACGTTACTGCTTTACACGCACTACTTTACTAAGGGATGAAACATTGCTAAGCATAGCATGGTGATTTAAAATGTTCATAAAAGCTATTTTAGAGCAAAATGTGACCTATTACTTTGTGTATAACTTTCATAATGTGTGTAACATTGTAATGTATTGCCTACTTCATCCCCAGACATCAATCCAAACGATATTTAGCTTCAAGTTACTTACAATCTATAGCAAGTCGCGGCAATCCGAAAGCTTTATTTGGTTCCTAAAACAGTACTTGGTGCCTCACGCTCAACTATTACTGGCAAATACTTGTTTAAAGTGTGGAACGTGTGATCTTGTGATTTAAGAAGTTTCAGTGTTGTAATGAAAGTTTCAAAATGATAATGTTGTATTCATTTATACAACGTCCTGTAAAGATATTATTTGGGTGTTTCACTTCCAAATCAACTAACTCCACTTTTGAATTTTATTTCAACTAAAAAAGCTGCATATAATATATAACTGGATATAATGAGAACGGATTTCACAAATAATAAGAATTGACTCCACAAAACCATATTTAAATAATGTAAAAATGATTTATCGAAAAATGTTATGTATATTTTATCAATTCTTGTTTCATGGATATAATCGATTAGGAAAATGCAGCATTCCTTTATAACTATTCAATAAATACAAGGTTACATCTATCAAATTTTTAAAATATTAATACTTTTAAGTATTGTATGAAGGAAATTTTTTATTTTCTATTCGCTCTCATTATTTTCTCCTCAAAACTCACAATTTTTGTTACTAATTCCATATCCCAGATACAAATGTAAGAGTAACTTTTTAAATTACATATGCTTCTAAAATTAATTTCCCAACTATGATTTCAATGAATGTAGGAAATGGCCATTCCAAGTCATAAACTTGAAGATGAGATCTGATAAGGCATAATCTAAGGCATAATATTTAATGAGCTCTGATAAGGCATAATCTATATTGAAAAAGTTTTTAAAATTTTAGATACAAATATAACAAAAGAGCATACATTTCTATATTTATTAAAACATCGGAAAAGAAATAAATACAGAAAAATCAAATATCTAGCTATAAAAATATATTAGATTTTATGTGTAGGTACATAATTGTTTGCGTGATGAGATGTATATTTATAATAAAATCATTGTGAACACTTTTGTTCAGAACATTCCTCTCTTGAACTAAAAGTTAAAGACCTCCATCAATTGAAAACATTTTTTGGAAATACTGCTAAATGTTTCTTATGAACGGTATTCATTGATGAGAAAATTCTCCTATTTGTATTTCAATATGTTATTGGATGTTTACCTATTTTTGGTATAGAACAGAAAATGCAAAATGAAATTGTTAACATCAAAATATAAAAAAAGATTTTAGAGACAGCATCACGGAATGAAACTTAATTTTTTAAGATTTAAATCTTCATTTTGCATTCATCTAATAAAATTTGTTACGGATTTTGAAAAAATATTTTTTAAAATTGTTTTTGCACTGTTTTACAGGATAATTTCATAAAAACTATTTCCAATTTATCAAACATATTAAATATAAATTACATTTTTTAAATTGGCAATAATTTGTTTTTGCACAAAACTCAACTTTTTTTTCATGTGTGATATTAGTATAAATTAAGAAAAAACAATTTATTTCTCAAACAAGATAATCAAGTGATTACTAAAAAAAAAAAAAAATTCTCAATGGCTCACTGTAATTTTTTTAATATTTCTTTCATTTTTAAATTTTTCCCAGTTAATTAATTATATATATATATATATATATATAATTATATAATATAATTAATTATATATATATATATAATTAATTAACTGGGAAAAATTTAAAAATAAAAGAAATATTAAAAAAATTACAGTGAGCCATTGAGAATTTTTTCTCTCAAATTTTCTCACATAAAAGACAGAAATGTTAGATAAGTTCATAAGCATGCTAGTCCACTTTCGTAGTTGAATGATCAGTTCTTCATCCAATTTTTCAGCAAGTTTTGCTCTCGACTCTTACCTCGGAAGAAAAAAACAATATGTAGAGCATAAAGAGTGGCCAGAAAACTACAAGGCAAGCCTACTAAACTGGAATAGTAAACAAAAGCTTCAAACAAGTTTCTTTAAAATACAATATTTAATCGATGATATAACAGTAATTAAGTGAACTGAAATATTTCTTGCTAAATTTTCACCTTCACAAAATTAGAAAATAATAATTATAAACATGTTAAAATGCTATGTTCATTTTTAATTTTTTATACAGTTTACAATACAATTTACAATTTTTTATACAAAATACAAAGCCCACCAAATTACAAATATATGATTTTTTTAAATCATGTGATATCATTTTATAAAGTATGATGTATATTTATAGCATGGAATATAATATAAATATTGCATAGTTTTAATATTCACCTTGATACTTAAATTTTATTATTTCAAACAATAAATGTTTTCGTCAAAAAAAAAAATAATAATTTAAAGTTTTTTTAGAAATAGGCAAATTGTTTACAAAAAATAAAAATTAAACATTATAATTATAGTTATTTGTCTTATTTTCTTATTATTATCCTCATAAATAATCGTATATTTGTATTGATTTCGATTAATCAATATGCACCTACTTTGAAAAATATGTATTAATATGCATTGTTTGTAATGCAATCGTGGTTGTCAATGCAGTAAGTGTGCTCATAAGAATATTTTACAATTGTTATTTTTCCCTTTTGTAGTTTTATTAAAATAACTCTTATTTATATATTTATTTTGGACAAAAGCAATTATAAATGTCTTAATAATATTCACTTTATTCAAATACACACACACACACACACACATATATATATATATATATATATATATATATATATATATATATATATATCCATTACTTTAATTAAAATAAATGTGTCAAAAATAAAAAGATGTTTACTGTAAATGTGTTTTTTGCAAAAACAGGTCTAACACTCAGTTTTTTAAGCTGTGTAAAATAAAGAATTCTATATACAGCAGGTATAAAACCAAAATATAATAAATGTTCGCAATAAAAACAGTATTTTTATAACTAAAATTGAATAATACTTTGAAATATTTGAATATTCTGAATTTATTGAGGAATCTTTTACTGAAAAAAATGTTAGGAAATGATTTCAAGTTACAATTTCAAAGAGTAGTTTAAAATTCAAAGACCTCGATGTTGACTGTATTGTGGTGGTTATTTCGTTTTAATTTTCATTTGTTATAATAAATAGAAAAAGATATGCGATATTATTAAAATTTAATATTATCTAACACAAATAAACCTCATTCCGGCGTATAAGATTCCCGTAAATTAAGTAAAAAAATTTAATATTTCAATTCATTTAAGTTTCTTTTTAGTAAATTCTTGTTACTAGACTGTCAAAATAATCTTAACATGTGAACAAAACATCTTGTAGTCTCATCAAAAGTAATAATAAATTTTTTTGTTATTTATAAAGAAGTCTTTAATTATGAATGATTAAATTTATTTCAATTAATGAGTAATTTATAATATTAATAATCTGCAATTATTTTCATTTGAACATTTGATGGTCTATTATGGTCTTACAGACTTCAATGTTTCATAATCCAAGATATTAGTCTGAACTATGATTCATTATCTTTTTATCACAAAAAATCAAATATCTTCAAAATTTTCTCTAACTGCTATAATTAATATATATTTATCGATAATTGGTTTAATATTTATATATTTCATGTTATATATATGTCATCAAATATTATGCTCATAATATTAAAGAATATATTTATTATTATAATATAATTATTATTAAAGGCTAATTTCATACTTAGTTTTATAGAGTTTGACAGTATCTATATAAAGAATGATAATAATTAAGTGTATCTGAATATCATGGATGATCTCAATTCTTGTAAATTTGAAGCATTTTTAATCCCGGAATTTTTAGTCGTTCCTTTCCTGCAAGAAATTATTGGAACTATATTCAATAATAGAATGCACATTCTTATTTGTTTCAAGAAATATTCAAGATGTCTTTTCATTAGGTAAATACAGGATCTTACTTGGCCTGCTTAATACTGGATATGTTGCCAATTAAACATGTGTGGGATTTTGTTGGTTGTCGTCTTATTCATTATCCCAATCTTGCAATTTCTACCGATGAACCTTCGATACGCATACAAACAATATGGAACACACTTTCCCAGGGAAGAATTCAAAATCCATTCTTTTATTTTTGATTACATGCTATGTCATATAGCAACACTTTTTGCTGCTCTTGGTGACTACACAAACTACTGATTACAAACACATAAACACATTTTTAGTTTGAAAATCTGATTTTGTGTATTAAATTTCGATTAATTCTGATAATTCTTTCATTATGATGTAGTTTTTGCGAACATCGGAAAGGTATCTCAAATTTTTCAATAATCATCAGCATAATTTACTTTTTGGAAAAACATTTCATTTCAATACTCAAACCAAGTGCAAAACATGATCCAATCAGGTCATCATTTGAAAGAATTTTCTCATCCGTAAATAGTGACAGTAATAAATCCAACTATCTGAATAATCATAGTCAAGTTTCTCTTCACTATTAAAATATTCATATTTTGATTTCCAAATGATTTAATATTGAATTCAATATTGGCATTTTTTTTATTTTCTTCTACGCTTAATTTCAGTTGACTTATAACTAGCTTTCAAATTTTATAGAAAATTTTGATAATGTAATAATGACTTTTTTAAGTTCACATCATTCGATGTTTTCCTAACATTTTTCCAGAGCTAATGTACCTAAAAACTGTTCTTTTTTTGTCGCACAGCAAGTCTGAAAATTAATAGAATTTTTCTTTCCCTTTTCCCATTTTTCTACCCTGATTCACACTCACGTTTTTGAAACATTTAAAATGATTCCCGTTAATGACCTAATTTTTAAGAGATTGTCTTGTAGATATACCAAAAAATGTAAAATTTTATTTTTTAACCTTAGTTAATTCGTTGTTTCAGCCGATATTACTACGATTAATCTTTATTCTTCTCAAGTGAAACTTTTACCTGTCATCTCAAAACTCTGCTTTTTTAAGTAAAACAAATTTCTTTTGAGAAATCTAAGACTAATTAAAACTTAAAAACTTAGTTTTGTTAAGCCGCTATATAATTTCAAAATATCTTCTTTTTTCAAAAAGTTTCCATAATGTTTGTATGAATATTCACACAAATAGAAAATTATATAATACTTTGAAGAGTTATTCTCATGTACTTTAAATATATATATATATATATATATATATATATATATATATATATATATA